>OX596247.1:9042011-9090456 GCA_951394255.1 Polyploca ridens
CATTGTAATTTTATTCATCTATTTTATTTAACTCATTAAAATAGAACTTGTAAAATAGTCATGTTAAAAATCTTAAATATGGACGTAAATAAATAGAATAAAAATAAACTGACCAAGAAGCATTTATTTGATTGATAGTTACTGTAACATAAACTGTGTTGTGCAGAATTCGGAGAGTGAGAACGAGAGCGTGAGGTCTGAGCCGCACTCGTTCGTGAATCACTACGCGAACGTGAACGACACGCTGCGGCAGTCGTGGAAGCGGCAGCGGCCGGCGGTGGCGGTGCGCAACTACTCCAGCTACACGGACTCGGAGCCCGAGGGCAGCGCCGTGGTAAGCCTCAACGGCGGCCAGATAGTGATGAACAACATGGCGCGCTCGCGAGCGCCACTGCCCGGGTTCTCCTCGTTCGTATGACAAGAGCCCGCCGTCACGGCTACTGCGGAAGCCGTGCACATGTAACATTACACTGCCCATTCCCTATTATTTATTATTAAAATTATAACTTAAGTGTTCTTACTCAATGTACATATCAAATATGATATTGAAAATATAATGATAAGTTTTGGTTTTCTTCGGGGGTTCAGTTGGTATGAGGCGATAGTATGGCTTAAAGATAGAAACTATTTACCCTTTTTTGATGATGAATTATTATCGATCAATTGATTGCATCCACAATCGTGGATAGGAAAAGTGCTATATCGCAAATTGTATTGAATAAATTATAGGATATAATTTAGTGATAATGATACCCATACGTTTAATTCGGTAGCTATTTTTAAGATAATATAATTTACCTTCGAGATCTCTTAAAAAATGATATAATTACATGCATTTCAACGTAATATTTCAATTTTACATAATATAATCGTGCCGACAGTGATAATTTTAGTGCGCACAGATTATCTTCGTAACATATTTTACTCAGGCGGGTACAAAAAAGGCAGGCTAAGGCTACAAATATATTAATAGTCCTACCGAAATTAAAAGTGATAAATATTGAAAAGATGACGACGACAGCGTATGACAAAACATATCTGTTGCAATGAAATTTCGTGCCTTTAAGAACACTGCTAACTTTTGCGTGTAACGGCTGACCGAAACAAAATTAGATAATCATTTGTAAAAATAAAATTGAAACTCATTTTTTTTCGCCATACCAAACATAATAAATTAATGTATGCTGGAATCTTTGAAAACTGTGTTGATTGAATGGTACCATTGAACAATTAACCCATTTGTCCTCGATGAATGGGACCCAGTGGCTTCTGTGAACTTATTTCAATGTATTCATAATGTATTAATTAATGTAGTTTGGTTTGTTTACAAACTTCAGGGGTGAGCATGAACGTTTTTGATCTAAACTTTAATGTTCTTTTTCTCTGAATCTGTTAAGGGTCCACGAGTTTTAAGTTAACTATGAATTAACACATACTATCCTAAACGTTCTGAAAGTATTATTTCGCTCTGTCGTTACACGCGGTATAATGTGTGATGTTATGGTTTTCGAAAAAGTGAAAACGAATTCTAAAATGTATGTTTAATCAAAATTATTTTTTCACCAGTGGACAAAAAAATCAGGCACCAAGACAATTTGCCGTATGTCTATGCTATTAACAAATGGACTGTTTTACAAAAAACTTAAACCGACTTCAAAGTACACTAAGAAGTAATCAAATCCTGATCTGATGACAATGGGACCAAACGGGAAGTGTACCCTATCAAATAAAAAAGAATTTTCCAAATCGGTTAATAAATGACGGAGTTATGAGGTAACAAACATAAAAACCAAAACAAAATTACTTCGAATTGAGAACCTCCTCCTTTTTTGAAGTCGGTTAAAAATACATGTGCGTATTGTGGATTTATGTGTGGAGGATTAGGGATGCGTTATTAATTAATATCAAGGCAACTTTAGGGAAATGTTTATTTTTTATTATTTTTTTGGAACGCGTAATAGTAGGTTTAAAAACTGATCTGTTATACCACTAAGGTGGCAAACAAGCATACGGCCCGCCTGATGGTAAGCAGTTACAGGGTATCACTCGCGCGTTGCCGACCCTAAATTTTACTACTTTGGTAGATTTTGACATGTTCTATGGAACAATTTCAGTAATTTAGTAGATATTCACTTAATTTGACAATCCTTACGTCTAAACAATGCCGTGCCATGCTCTTATATTAAAAGAAGCAGCTGCCTTCTTGCGACATGTCAAAATCTAACAAAGTAGTAAAATTTAGGGTCGGCAACGCGCGAGTGATACCCGGTAACTGCTTACCATCAGGCGGGCCGTATGCTTCTTCTTTTTTTTCCTCAGATGTTGAAATTATAGATGATAAGCTCCCGTACAAGTAAGGGAGGTATGCTAGAAGTTTGATAAATACGAAACAAGAGCTTTTCTTAAATCATAAGGAATATTGCTAATTATACAATTTGTAAATAAAATGTATGTTACGTTCGCAGTTCGAAAACATTTATTGAAGTAAGCAAAAATTTATAAACCTAGCTTTGATTATTCAATATATACTGCGACATTCAGAAGAATCTCTAATGTATTTGGTAGATGTAAAATTGTAGTTGTCGGCATTTTTGGAAAACATATTTATTAAAAATTATCTAACTTGAAAATATAACCTGTCTTCAATTACTTACGACTTCTTGTCAACCAAATTTTACACATTAAGTTGTAATAAGTAAACAACAATAAAGTTATGAAATAAAATATAAAAGAAGAAACCTCCCAAAAAATTTACGGAAAGCGACAAGTCAAGACATCTCCACTACGTTCGGGAAATAATCCCATTTATTGGTGTAAAATTGAGTTAGTTACCATAAGATATGACCTGCGTTCGGATACTTAAATGTCGCGGGTGTTAAAAAATTTCGTTCCTTGCAACAAACAGCAAGGAACACAACACAGGCGCACACACACCGATCATTGTTGTAACGTAACTACCTAGTGAATGAAAAAATATCAGTACACTGATTACCTAAACTATGGCCATGCTAAGAAGTCATATTTGACAAGAGGGTGTCTCTCATTGCCGCAATATGTTTGTCTCTTTTTGTCACATGGATGTATGTATATGGGCTGTCAAAAGTGACCTATTAGGAAGGCCCTATTATACAAATACTGCTTGTAAATATTATACCTACTTAAGCATTAATTTTATATAAACAGTATTGACTAGTTTTCTACTTTTTTAGATGTAACCACCGCACCATATAACATTTAAATCTTATGAGAATATAATTGAACAAAAAATACATAAAAATTAGAATAGCATAACTTCTTCAATGCGTCTCATTTAAATATGCAATCGACTGATAGTTGTAGAATGTAAATGATTTATTGTTGTACATACATTTTATATTGTTGATAAAATTAAGGTAAAGCCATACAAATGCATGTATTTCTTTGAAAAAACTTTGGCACAATTTTTTGAAAATAAACTGTGATCTATTTTATATTTCAATGTCGATACATTCTTTCTAGTGATATACCTACTTAATGCAAAATAATAGTTTGTATGTACTCATGGACAGATTGAGAAAAATCAGTTATACATTATATAATAGCAATATATAGTAGATTAGATACTATTCGTAGGATAATATTTTGTAGTTGGTATGTATTACACGAGTGCACTTCCAAACCTTCACTGTGGTGTGAATATTGACTTACTATATAAATTATGATCATAGACAACATTTCATTGTTTAATTTTCGAATATGATATAGATTAGTATTTCAGATCAAAAATTAAAGATATGATCAAATTATTGTCATCATACTTTGTAATCAATCGATTTTTACAATATTTTTTGCAAGTGCCATTACTTTTATAAAGACTAGATAATATCATGTCTTTGTACCACAGTACAAACAAAGACAGCCAATAAGATTGATTTTTTGTATGTTATACAATATCTATAGGCTAATACATGAATTTTGACTTCATTACATGTTTTTATAATCAAGTTATACCCCTACGAATTACCGAATAATTAAAAAAAAATTGTTATGTACAGTGGCGAAACTAAATCTATATGAAAAATCTATTCCCACGCATAGCTAATAATGCGTGGGCATAGATTTTATAAATTAGGTTTTGCCCGCGGTTTCGTCTGTTTAGACTAAAGCCATTGAATGTTTAAAAAATTCATAAATACAAGCTTTTTATGGTGACTGTACTTTTTGTTGTCTGTACATGCATTGTCACAATATACCAAATTTCAGCTCAATCGGATACTGGGAAGTAGGTCAAATTTTACTTGCAAGATTCGATTACAGACACCGGACAGGTGAAACTGAATAAACGCTTGTAAAAAGAGTAGTACGGTTATTTTGATTGAAAGACCGTTTTTCGCATGTCTAATTGGGAATAAGTCCAATTTCTTAATTATAGAACTGAAGAAACGTATAGCGCGCGTTTCTAAAGAAAATGCTTTGGGCTACAGCATAAATTAATCTTATGGAACTTCATTAAACTGGTCTTACAGTAGTACCTAACTGATAAGGCGCGTCGTGAATCTTCGTTCGCACAGAATAAAAAGTATGGCCCGGAAGATTAACGAAATAATGCTTCAAACTTACAATCAACCTTAGATCACTACTATATAAGGTTCATAAAACACTGCAGCTGTTAGTTCCGTCTCACTAGCAAGTCACGCCCCTCCGCACACATGGCGGCAGCTGCCAACCAATAGCATTTCCCGCGCTTTGAAAATGTATCTATACTGTACTGGTCTACCTTTTTCTACAATTCTATTATATTTATGGAACACGTGAATATCAAACAATTTAAGAAAGCCATCCAATGACTCGTTTGGTGACCTGCTTGAGGTAATGTTTTAAAACTATATAATGGGATTTCAATTAAGCCCAGTTTAATGAAGTTCATTGAGACTTATGCAGTAGCCCCGCATAACGTTTCTTACCCAACGCCTTATATATGGAAGCTGTTTTACAAGGAATTAGACCACTGAAAATTTCGGCGAGCGCTGCGGGCTCTCAAACGAGACGCAGAAGACGTCTTATTGATGACCAGGAGATCGCATTATTCAAACATGGTGGATAGTTAGCTATGCCAATCTTTTATATAAATAAAAATCAATTGCCACACAAATGTATGTAAGCATCACTTGAGAATGGCCGATCAACTCTAATACGGTCTACCTGCGCAGGTAGACCTGAGCGTGAGTGGCATTAGACCTGTGCAGTTTTTTTAACCTGCGCAGGTAACCGGTACAGTATCGAAAATCAATTCTTTCGATTGACACCGTACGGTGTACCTGTGCGTGTGTGCTTGTACTCAGGTCACCTGCGCAGGTCGCGTTAGTTGTTTTCTAGTGTCTGTTCAAAGTGGTTCTTCACGACGTACTAAATAATATCTAACTATTTACCTAATATGTTATTTCTAACTAGCAGCGAAACCCGGCGTTGCTCGGGTTAAAATACATCGCATGTTTAATGGTATAAAAAATATATTACGGATACATCATTGAATTATGGATACATATTTAACATAGATATTATAGATTTCTATTTTCGATATTGAGAGACTTATTCGGCCATTAAACATGCGGTGTATATAGAGTATATCTAATAGAGTAAACTAATTAAAATTATTTTAAGAAAATGTTTAGTAAATGAAAAATTTATGTTTTATTTACATATTATTTCTAGAACTTTCTAGAACATTCCAGATCAATTAAAAAATCTGAAAATTAACGCAACGCCTATCAAGGCCAGTGAGTCGTCGTCGTCTTCACTTGATGCCATAGCAAAATGAACTGAAGGGCGCTCCGGTATACCGGACTGTCCCCATACACGCTATCGACCTGCGCAGGTAAACCTGCACAGGTAACCTGCACAGGTAGACCGTAGCGTCTATGGCGTACTTAAAGGTGGGTTTACTCTACGCGAGCTGAGCACGAGCCGCTCTGCGCGTCGTCCCTCGCGGCGTAGACCCACGTTAACACAAATTTCTCTTCAAACAGAATTATTATGCAAATTACAACTTCTTAACAAAATGTTGATCAGTTAGATCTCAAGCCCTCAGTTATAGAGATTCAGATGCCTGATTTCAGACTGGTCAGTTCAGACTGAACGGAAAAATCCTCGCGCAGGCTCAAGCCTTCTCTGGTCGCAATTCACACCGAGAGCAAAAATTAGCTTCGAGACGATGCGACATGAAAGAAGGGTCGAGCCTGGGCGAGAACGGGCGCGTCAACGTGAGGTTACTCAATATTACTGTACTCTGCTTCTCGGCAACAACACTGAAAGAGCAAGTCCGAAACTGCTCGCGCGGTTTCAGGCATCCTCGAGGACTCCCGAGCAGGCGTGATGATGCGCTCGACCGAGTCGCGAGCATGCAAGAGCCGTCTGTGTTGATAATCATATAATTTTCTACTTTGTGTTGTTCCAAATAAATATACCTATTTTAATTTGATTTTGATTTTTTCAGAAGTCTTTTATTGGGATAAAGCTAGAGTCTTAAACTTTGCTTGAAATAATAAGTTCTAGTAACTTTAGAATACATTTATCCCGGGAAAACAATAAATCCCTCGCAAACACAGGTGAAACAGCGGGACTGAAGCTAGTATTACTTGTGGGCTCTTCTTTTCCGCAAATAGGCCGATTAAATTACTTGTGAGCTCTTTTTTTCGCAAATAGGCCGCTTAGGTGGGCCTTTTTTGCGTGAAGAAAAGGCTATGTTTCTAGCCAGCCTAGCCCGGCCCGTAAGCTATTATAAATGCGAAAGTAACTCTCGTCTTTACGTCTCTTCGCCTCGTATTACCCTTTCACGCCTAAACCGATCACGCCTAAGACGATCAAATCCTGGCCGGACCAAACGGGAAGCCTACCCTTCCAAACAAAAAAATAATTTTCCAAATAGGTTAATAAATGACGGAGTTATGAGGTAACAAACTCCTTTTTTTGAAGTCTGTTAAAAATCGTAGAATAGCCTTTAATTAAAAGATTCCGTATTGCATAGGAAAGCAATGTCCACAAATATTATGTAAACAAATTTATTCAAGAACAAAGTATTGCATTACATTCGTCAAACCAAACTTTGGGAACATTCTTGTGACAATTCCTCCATTGCTTGATTACATTATAAGCAGCCAGATCTACAATTGTGAATTCATTACCATAGATCCACTTTTTATACTGGGAAAACAATTTATTGACCAGAGCTTCTTTGTTCTTCTCTGGTGTTCTTTCTAACATATGGCAAAGATCTAGTAGGTAATCCATGAAAAAGTCGTCGTGATCGTAAGGTATTATGCTTGGGTAAGCATAAGACAAATATCGCAGTATATTCACATTCCCTACGATGGGAACAGCCAAGGATGACAATTTCAGTTCTGAATCAGCTGCAACTGAAAACAAAAAAAATGTGTACAGTCGCCATCAGATATATCGCAACATACAATCTGTTCAAAATTTCAAATTCATCTGAGCACATTATTTTTCAAAAAAAATCTATACAGTACAAGGTACAGTTAGTTAGTGATGACATTTTGAAAAAATCCTTGGATCTAGTAAAAGAACTTAATGAAAATGATAAAGTTGTCATATTGGTAGGAAGAAATGACTATAGCCCTACGAAAATCAAAATAGAGCTAAGTTCTACACTTACCACATTGAAAAAGCCGCAAGTTTTTATTGTTAACACAAATCAACATCCACACCTTAATGCATATCAGTTAGGCCAGGAATTGAAATTACTGTGTAACTATTTTTCAAACTGCAACTATGTAGAAGTACAGCATGAATCAAATTCAACTTTAATCAAAAGAAACTTTTGCAGAATACTAAATCATGTAGAAGTTTTAGTTTATCTATGGTATTGTTGGTTACTATGGCAAAAAGAAATAATATGATTGTCAGTTTATTATAATAAAGGAATATTGGACTTTTTGGCGGGAACTTGCAGAGTGACGTAGCATTTTCGTTTATATTTTCATAAATTCGTGTATTTTGAGTTTTATTGTGTATTTTCGGTGGTATTTTACCTAATAAAGATTATCCATGTGCACCTGTGAAGTGAAATTAAATGAATTATGTGAATCGTGATTTTTCAAGTTGTCTCAAAAAGTCCGTGAAGAGTTTTAGTACAATGACCACCATTGTAGTAAAACATGACTTTTATGGACGGTGACTGACTGTGGACTTTATGTGAAAGGGATTTATCGTGACTGGAAACTATAACTCGACACTGGCAGAAATGAGCCCTAATTTGGGCTTGGTTGCCAAACTTAAAAATAAGAAGAAGAAAGGAATATTGGACGTCCATGTGTGAACCAAGTAAAAAGCAGTTTTATTGAGTATTATAGGAATATGGTATCTTCCTAGTATTATTAGGAGTTCAACAAATCATGTCATAAATGTTAAAGATTACGAATAATAATATCAAAGTTTTAATAAAACTAAAATTAGGTTATCTGGAAACAAAGAAAAAAGAAAGCATCTAAAGGTACCATTTCATATCTTCTGATCAAATCCAAAAGAGAAGAGAAAAAGATTTTAAAAAATGCACGAAGAAAAATATGCACGACAGAAAATACACTAATTGCAAAAAAGGTACTAATCCATACTATTTTCAATATAAACAAAATGTATGCAAAACTAAAGATAGTGATGAACAGAGCGACATAAATAAAGACAAAATAGAGAACATAGTTTTTTTTCGTAAATCATAACAATACATTAGTTATCTTTCACCAAAATATTGCTGGTGTTCTCAATAAGACAAAGCGGATTATTATAGCTTTAAATAAATTAGAAGATGCAAATATGAAAGTCGACATCATCTGCTTTACTGAACACTTCTTGAAGAAAGATGAAGAAAACAATCTTTGTCTTCCTGGTTATATAATGGCGGGAATTTATACCAGAGAAAAAGAAAACCAACGAAAAGAAAATAGAGGAGGAGTTTGCATATTGGTGAAAAAGAGTTTAAATTTTAAGAAACTAGATAAAATCAATAAATTTGCCATCAGTTTTTTTAATTGGAATGTTGCGCTATAGAATTACTTGATTGAATGTAATAATTGTATGTCTGTACCGTATTCCCAGTAGTAATTAAAATTTATTATTTAAACATTTAGAAAATTTTATGGCACAGTTTAATCCTTTGACTGTTTGACGATCCGCGCGGGCGAGGAAAACAATAGAAATCTATTGTTATTTTTTAACCGCAAGTCAAGGGATTAAAAAACTAAATAAGGAAGTAATTATCTGTGGAGATTTTAACATAGACCGTTTTAAGAACAATAATATGATTGAAAATATATTGCCAGCCTATAAACTTAAACTAAAAATTAATGACGCTACTAGAGTAACCTCCTCCAGCAAAACGTGTATTGATAACTTTGCAACAAATACTAAAGAATCCCAGGCAACTGCAATAGACATGGCGTTATCTGACCATAAAGGTATATTCCTGACTATTCCAACAAATATTCTAAAGCCCACATCACCGACATTCTGGTTCTCTCTGAAACGCGACTACTCTCATGTGAATATAAGTAAATTTAAGGATGCTATAGATAGCCAGAGTTTCCATGAGGTTATCGATAAAGACGATGTTAAAGTTGCCTATAACAATTTCTTTGAACTAATAAGACTATTTTATGATATGTTTTCCATGGCGTAGGATCAAAATAAATGAAAAAAAAAACCCTCTTGGTTGAGTAGAGGTATAAAATTATGTTCTAAGAGAAAAAGGACACTACTCTGGAACTATAGGAAAAAACCAACACAAACAAATAAAACTAGCTTTAAAACTTACGCTTAAAGATTGCAAAAGGTTATACGTTTAACACAAAAAGCACAAAATGAATATTATATAAAAACAACAAAAAATAAGTGTAAGGCTACATGGAAAATTATACACAACTTCAAAAATAAAATATCACACGATATAGAGCAAATAAATAAAAATAAATTGGTTATTACAAATCCTGGCGAGATAGCTAATTGTTTTAATAATAATTTTATCGATCAAATCGTAAAAAAATCTAATAATTATGTTATTAATACTAAAATAAGCAGCAGTAATTCTATATTTATGAAACCTTGTGATGAATACGAAGTGTTTAAAATAATTTAAATAATACAAACAGTCATGACGGCATAAGCACAAAAATCTTAAAATCTGCAGCAATAGGACGTCCACTTACTCATGTTATAAATTTAATGTTAAAAGGTGTTTTTCCAGAAAGTTTAAAAATAACAATCGTTAAACCGATTTACAAAAAGGGCAATAAAACTGAAATTAATAACTACAGACCGATTGCACTGTTGTCGATATTTTCAAAAATATTTGAACGTGTTATATATAAATGGCTATATGACTTTTTTAAAAATACGATATCCTGGTGAATGAACAAAATGGATTCAGAACAAATAAATCCACTAACTAGGCTGTCTATCATCTTTTAAACCATGTAATGGGTTGTTTCAATAGAAAACAAAAAATAACAGCAATATTCATGGATATGACAAAGCTTTTGATCACGTTGATCATTACCGGCTTTTGTCAAAACTTGATACATGTGGTGTGCGGGGATCAGCCTTAAGACTTCTTGAATCTTATTTAAAAGATAGAACACAGTACTGTGAAGTTACAACATTCTCCACAAATATTAAATCTTATGAGACATATAAATCTGACATTAGAATGATTAAATATGGTGTACCTCAGGGAAGCATATTGGGCCCTTTATTATTTTTAGTGTACATCAATGATCTTCCACAAAATATTTCCCAGCCAACTATACTTTTTGCTGATGACTGTACCATTTTAGTAAAATGTTATGATTATAAAACTTTTAATACTGACATTATTAACACTCTTAATGAGGCTAAGACTTGGCTAGCGGATAACAACTTATTAATAAATTTAAATAAAACCAAGATTATGCAGTTCCATCAACCACAAGCAAATGTACCTGAATTAAATGTAAAACTTGACGATCAACAAATGGAAATAGTAAATGACTTAAAATTTTTAGGTTTGCATATAGACAAACATTGTAATTGGAAAATAAATATTGAAAAACTTTGTTCTAGCATAAATAGTTTCATATTCCCTCTAAAAAAATAGCTAATATTGCGAATAGAGATACAGCCATCACAGCCTAATATGGATATGCTTACTCCTTAATAAAATACGGTATAATGTTTTGGGGTAATTCAACAAACTGGATAATAGTGTTCAAAATACGGAGAAGGTGTATACAAGCCATTGTAGGTCTGAAACCATGGGAAAGCTGCAGACCATATTTTAAGGAGTTGGGAATATTGCCAGTCCCTTGTTTATATACTAGAATGCCTCACTTTTGCGAAAAAGCATTCCAACCGATTTAAAATATTTTCATTTAATAGAAATCTTCGTGGGGCTAAAAATAAACTTGTGCTACCAGGACCGACTTGCACTCTTGTAAGGAAGAGTTCGTACTACATGATAGGAATTTTTTTAATAAACTTTCGGAACATATTAGAAGCCTATGCACCAATTCAAGCACAAAATAGGAAATATTTTACATGAGAGAAATTATTATGACATTCGAGACTATTTTAATGATAAATTTAATTAAAATTCTCTGTGGTATTGCTTTATTCGTATATATATGATAAGCCAACCTTTCTGTCTGTATATTACCTACTAATATAAATAATTAACAAAACAATAGTTGACACTCAAAGTCTACAATTTTAAGTTAAGATAATATTTTGTAAAAATGTTATTTAATGACTGTATGTTGTCAAAATAAAATAAATAAAAAAATAATTGACAAATTTGTTTATCTGCTGGGAATCGTACCTTATTGTAATTAATAAATTTTTATGATAATTTAATTAAATTTTGAATTTGTTTATCTGCTGGAAATCGTGCCTTATTGTAATTAATGTATTTTATAGGTATTATTGTGATATTCATGAAAATGTGTACGCTTGATAAAGGCATGAAATAGTGAGACTAACATATGCATTGTAACATCTTCATTGACCTATTTTAACAAATATATAATTTTGAATTTGAATTTTTGATATTGAATACCATTTATACACACAACCAAACAAAAATATCGCAACGTCTGTAAATTCAAATGTATCTAAGCAGTCAGGGTGATCAAAAATATCTGAACATTTGAAGAAAATAGACCTTAATTCCTTTGACATATTTTAAACTCATTTATGGCATGCTAGCTAATATTTTACCTAAAACCATAGATTAAGGATATGCGAAGATGTAATGTAAAAAAAAGCAAACTTTATACTTATATCTGTCTCGATAATTTTCATACGATTACTGCATAAGATAAAAAAGGAAAGAGATATAGTTGCGTGTTTCTGTTTATACCGCTCTGTATGTACAACATTTGAGTTGTCAGTGGTTACTTTTCATTCCATTATGCTACCAAATTGAATAGGTCTAAAAGTGAACTATGGTGTTAGCCCTTAGATGTTGTTTTTATTTTAGTTGTATTTTGTTGTCATACAGCAGACGGACGACGACGCCGCGAAGATTCAAAATATACTATATTGTTTATTTAGCTTCAAAATTGTGAAAAGCTACTAAATTGTGATCTGTGATAAACACAAATATGGTGTGTGTTGTAATGGTGTGCAAATCTCATTCCTACCGAAAGGAAAATGAATCTGAAATTATTAGCTTTCATCGGTAAGACGGCATTTTGAACATAATTCGGATTTTATTCGTAAGATTGCTTTGATAATTTGTAGAATTGTAGACTAACATTAAAGTATTATAGTATTATGCATGTTATATGTTTAAAACAAATTAGATTACCAAAATATTGCTATATTTAAATATTTTGGTATAGGTTAAAATAGTGCCGTACATTTCATATCGATAAATCAATGAGGATAAACTTTTCTTGACGAGACGCTGGGATTTCGTATTTTTTTGACAGAAAGAAGATGATGTAAGAAGTCTTTCAGTGAAGTCCTTTTTTTAAGCAATAATATTTTTTTCATAATTTTCGATAGTTAAATAATAGAAGATTGTTAATAAAATCACTATGTTGCGTCGTTTCATTATGAAATGGCTTGCGAGAGCTAGGCTGCGGTAATTCCTGCAGAGCCAGAGTCGGCGCATAAATGAATTTATATAAAAAACTCATACAAAACCATGAATATCTCTGAAACCATGATTTTGCTTCAAGTTTTGGGGGAACCAAGTTGAAGGCCTTCCCCCCGCCTTCCCTATGTTGCGTCCCGTCAATGAAAGTACCATCAATGTTAAAAGTGTCTTAATTTTAAGATTAAATTGTTTATTCTAAATTCCCCGATGACGGTGGGTTAGAGATAGTGAGCAAGCACATGACGCTTCAATCAGGCGACGCTTTGAAAATTGCTTGGGAATAGATTCCAACTGAAAACGTGAGGCATATGATCGAGAGCATGCATTCCAGTCTTCAGAAGTGCATAGCTAAAAGAGAAGTGAAGATTTTTTAGTTTTTAGTCGCTTTTCGTTGTTTGTGTTTTTGTCATTTTTATTTAAATATAAATTAACATGTTTATTGATAATTTATTTAAACAATAACTGCCTAAACGGTACACAAAAACATTGTTTTATGTTTAATTTAATAATAAACGCGTAAATGATTGTTATTTTATTTTAAAACCTTATCTGTAAACTGTCTATAGTATAAGTACGTACTTGAAGAAAGTATGTACCTATTCATTTTTGTATGGGAGCTGGCATAGCCACCCGCCGCCATTTAGATTTTACAATTATTAGAAACTAGCTATCCCCGCGGTTTCACCCACGTTTCCGGGATTAAAAGCCTATGTCCTTCTCCATATCATAGGCTATCTGCATGCCAAATTTCATGATGATCCGTTGAGAAATAATATTTTAGATAACTTCTAGAGTTGAGTAGTTGAGGCGTGAAGGCGTAACAAACAAACTCACTTTCGCATTTATAATATTACTAGCTGACCCGCGCGGTTTCACCCGCGTTCCCGGGATAAAAAGTAGCCTATGTCCTTCTCCATACCATAGGCTATATGCATGCCTAATTTCATCGCGATCGGTTCAGCGGTTTAAGCGGGAAAGCGTAACAGACAGACAGACAGAGTTACTTTCGCATTTATAATATTAGTTAGGATAGTGAGGATTAACTTATTACGTGGTTGATTTAAATATTTATTAGAGTAGAGTAAAACCAAGGAGCACGAAAACAATAGGATAAACTTCATGTGACGGGACGTTGGTCTTTGTGTTCAATTCTTTTTTACAGATAGTAGATGATCTAAGGAGTCTTTCAGCGAAATAATTTCTTGAAGCAACCTCATAGTTTTTGAGATATAAATTATTGAAGTGTGTTAATAAAATCACAATCTTGCGTCTTTTGATATACAGTTGCGTTTCGTTAGGCAAAAGTTTAGTCGATACAGCCAAATGAGATGAGTTTTGAATGTATTTATGTTGAAAATCAATTTAATTCAAATTAATAGTTTATTTTTTATCCAAACCCATTTTATGTGTATAAAAAAACTTGCAATTATACATTTTACAAAGGAATATCGTGCAAAAACGAAACGCATGATGACGCCATTTTGATTTAGCGCCGTGTGACTTTTCAGCTATGGTTAGATAAGGCCTGTCATCTGTCAAAACCGATTTCTGTACTGGTAGGTTCAAACGGTTCAAAAACCGACTTAGCGCACCCTTTCTATTTTTTTATTTAAACCAAATTTTGTCGATATCGATATTCTTGTATTCACAACTCTATTGTAAATTTACTTGATCAACAAAGTCATGCAACAGTGTACAACCTTACTATTTTAGGATATGATAAATATATAACTGTCTCTTTTTGGCACAACGAATCCCAATAAGAGTAATGAGTACAGCTATTCAAAAGTCGCTTCATTTATTGGAGCTCCTTCTAAGCATATCCAAGTTCTTTGCCTAAAACGCTTATCAAATAATTGACAACATTTCATAATTCGAACGATAAAAAACAATTTCTTTATTTTTCTTCACTAAGTTCAAATCAAATAATGCGATGATAGCTCCGTGACGTCGGATGCCGAGACGAAGATCCCGGGTTTGAATCCTAATGATGACTAATGAGCTTGAGCTTACGGTGAAGGAAAACATCGTGAGGAAACCTAAGCATGGTGGTGGTAGGGTACTTTGTAGTATGCACCTGGCTGGCTACCACCCTCAAGTTGAATATCTGTCGCTAAGCATCTATCGGTGTGTTCCGCCGACAGCTGCACTTGATATAATAAAAGAAACATAAAACCCGACTGCGTAAAACAACAAATAACTGAAAAGATAAAAACAAGCTTTAATCTATAGAATTTTGAATATAACTTGAATTTTATAAGGTATTGCAGTCGGGGATAAAAAATATTCCAAAAAAATACATACTTACTTAGGTTATTGGTAATATTGAAAATGTATCTTATGCACAGGTACATCGGTAAGCCATATTAATTGGGTACTACTGTACTAACATACTCAATTCTATATATATACACACCGGCACAATTAGCGGAACACAAAAAAGCAGGATTTTAAAATCTTTTACTTGAGGAACTGGCCAGTTATGATATTTTTTTAATTTATTGTCAAATTTGAAAATAGAAAATTAGATGACATACACTTTTTCATTCATTTGTTTTATTTTCCCGAACAATACGTTTTGTCAACTTGTTCGAGTAATAACTACGAAATTGTAATATTTTTGAAAAATTGCACTTAATTGTTTTTTATAAATTTGTTATTCTATAGGCAATTTTGTTTATTAAAAGCTCTTTATTATGCCTGACTTAACATCACTGGAAATCATTAGGGCTGATGAAATGAGAAGAAATGACCATACCTACAGATCGATTGCCTCAAGGCTTCATCGACCAGTATCAACGATTCATCGCAGCATCCAGCGGTACAGATCGTCTAATTCTCTTGTGAGGAGGAGGGGTCAAGGTAGAAAAAGATGTACATCGAGGCGAGATGACAGTTTTTTACAACTTGGAGTTCGTAGGAATACGCGATTAACGGCTGTACAAGCTCGAAATGAACTGGAAGACGTTCGAGGAGCACGAGTAAGTGAGCGTACAGTTCGCAGGAGATTTGAAGCAGTTGGTTTAGGGTCGTATACAGGGTGTTGTTTTGGTCGGCGACAAGCGACCCAGGAGCGGCAGTACAAAATATATATTCCCCAAAAATGGACTTAATTCCATTAAATACTGTAAATATGTTGAGAAATACCTTATTCAATTTGAAATAAAATTACCGCAAAGTATGGTTATTAGGCACGTGCACAGACTAGAGCTAGGCGCAAGCCGCCATCGCCCCACCCCTTTACTCCCTCGCACTCCCGTTGAGTATTACGACTACACTTTAGCTTATTACATGATTTTCAAAATTTTAATTTTTTAATTTTTATTGTTAAAAAAAAATAAAGTATTTTTTTTATATTTTTTTTAGCGCCAGTATCATTTGTATTATCGACCCTGAGCCGCTCGTCGCTGACCAAAACAACGACCTGTATACCTGCCAAAGGCCCAAAACTTGAGAGACGTCACCGCGTAAACCGATTAAGCTATGCGTGAGAACATCGTCATTGGGATTTGAACGAATGGCAGCAGGTTCTCTTTACTGATGAGTGCAGAGTTCTTTTAAAACAGATCGATGGGAGACAGCGAATATGGAGACGCAAAGGAGAACGCCACATACAGTCCAATTTTGAACACACTGTGGCTTATGGTGGCGGCTCGATTATGGTTTGGGGAGGGATATGTTTGGGAGCTCGCACGGAGTTAGTGATAGTCACAGGAGGGACCATAACAGCAGATCGATACATCAGAGACATTTTAGAAGAACATGTTGTACCATTTGCCCCATTTATTGGTGACGACTTTATTCTAATGCAAGATAATGATCGTGCTCATAGTGCACAATCGGTACAGGCATATCTGAGCCACGTAGGTATACCGGTGATGCAGTGGCCAGCAAATTCCCCCGATATGAATCCGATAGACCATGTCTGGGACTTGCTAAAAAGAAGGGTTAAATCCAGAATGCCACCCCCCAACAATCTGAATGAACTTGGAAACGCATTACTTGAGGAGTGGGAGCGGTTGCCTCAAGAAATCATCGATAACATAATCTGTAGCATGCCCAGACGAATGGAAACCGTAATCAGAGCAAGAGGGAGAAACACTCGTTATTAATTTTGCTTTAATTTTATTGTTAAATCATTTAATGCTTACTTTTTTTATTTTTTGTGATGGTTCATAATCATCTAAAAATTTCACTTATTTCAAATTTCTTTATTTTTCAATAAAAAATAACGAAGACTTTTCAAAGTCGTTGTTAAAAGATGTTAATCAATTTGTTATTTTGTGTCTAATTACATTTTCGTCAAATATATGCGTTATTATCTCATAGTCTACTTTTTTTTCTGTTCCGCTAATTATGCCGGTGTGTATATTTTGTCCGACAGAAAATAAGGAAGGTCTGACGGCCTTGGGATCTCGGTCTATTAAATCTTGATTGTGTTCGAATTTTTAAATGTATTTAAAACAAAAGACCTACCTATCACCTACGTCACGCCCAGGATGAAATAGCTAGAATGCCATTTTCATTGTAAAATACTAGCTGCACATAAAGAATATTAAAATGTATGTCAAAAGGATAAGGTCTATTTTATTCAAATGTTCAGATATTTTTGATCACCCTGACTGCTTAGATACGTCATTTGACTTTATAGACGTTGAGATATTTTTGTTTGGTTGTGTGTAATGAAATTATTGAAAATCAGCTGCTCAGATATTTATGACAAAATAAGATGTTCAGATATTAATGGTAACTTGTACTGTATAGATTTTTTTGAAAAATAATATGCTCAGATGTATCTGAACAGCTTGTGTGTTGCGATATATCTGATGGCGACTGTACATTGTTAGCATATAAAAAATAAGTTAATTAAAAATGTAAGTAATAATGGTTTTAAAAGACTGGTAACACTGTTAATAGAGAACCTAAAATTAAAAATTAATATCGGTGGTGTCTCTGCTATAATAAAAAATGTAAGAACGTGTTTTGTGTTTTATATGATCCACGGGCCCCGACAGGTTATGGGCGCAGCAAGCAAGAAATGTAAAAAGTGCCTAAAGAACAAGAAAAACATAAAATACCAGTGATTAAAAAATAACAACAAGTTCACCAAATAAACATAAAAATGGACAAAGAAGAGATACATATAGAAAAATTAAAGGACAGTGAGAGTTTTCTTCTATGGAAATTCGAGTTTAACATTTATGTAAAAGCGGCAAAACTGAGTGAAGTTTTATCTCCTCATGTCAAAGATGACGAAAAAAAGATGGACGAATTTTTAACAAAGGATGCTAAAGTACAAAAGATTGTTATAAACACAATAGACAGAAAGTTGAAAGGTCACATTTTAGGATGCCAAAATGCCCTAGAAATGTTCACAAAATTATGTGAAATATTTGAAGGAACAGAACAGCGAAATAAGTCATCATTGTTACAAGAATTTTTCAATTTCAAACAAGACAACAGATCTCTCACACAACTAATTTCAGATATAAAAAACCTACAGTTTCGACTTAATCAGATTGGTGAAAATATTAATGATGATATGGTTATGTCAAAAATACTTACATGTTTACCGAGCAACTTAAATCATTTTATTACTGCATGGGAATCAACATCAGATGAAAAGAAAACACTCACAAACTTAACTAACAGATTACTCAGTGAGGAAAATAGAACAGAAAACAGAAAAGCAAAAATAACAGAAAATCAGATGGTTTTCCAAGCTACTAATAAAAGAAATTCTAACATTAAATGCTTTAAATGCAACAAAACTGGGCATGTGAAGAAAGATTGTGGAATGTGTGCCATTTGCAAGAAATTTAATCACAATGAAAAAGACTGCAAGTTCAAAGAAAAACAGTGTTCAATATGTAAGAAAACCAATCATAATAAAGAAGATTGTTTCTTTAAAATTAAAACTAAAACAGATGCAGCATTTTTCACTAAAACAATAAAAAAGGAATCAAAGAGCAAAGAATTCATCGTGGATTCAGGCTGCACAGCTCACATGACCAACAACATAAAAATACTGACAAACCTTGAAAACAAAATATCAAAAGTGTTAACAGCCAATGACCAAACAGTTGATGTACAGGGCCAAGGAACTGTAAAAGGTGATGTTTGCCAATTGAATAATACCTTGTTTGTACCGGACATATCACAGAACTTGTTGTCTGTGAATGCAGTCACTAATAACCAAGGAACAGTTGTGTTCTCAAAAAATAATGTTAAAATATACAAAGAATCAAAGTTGATATTAACAGGAAAGAAAGAAAATGGTTTATATAAAATTAATTTAAATGAAAAATATATGAGAGAACAGACTTTATTAGCGATGGAAAATGGGACAGCTTTAGAATGGCACCGTAAACTTGGTCACCCAGGAAACACAGTATTAGAATTATTACAAAATGCTGTAGATGGCATAAAAATATTAGGCTCTACCAAACTAGATGAAAAATGTGAAATATGTATACAATCAAAGCAAGCTAGACTACCTTTTAATACAACTAGAACCAGAGCAGAAAGAATTTTACAACTTATACACACAGATGTTTGTGGTCCATTTGATATCAATACACATGATGATAAAAGTTATATACTTACCATAATAGATGACTTCAGCAACTTTACAAAAATCTATCTTATTAAATACAAAAGTGAAGTACAAGATTACATAAAACATTACATAGAAGAATCTGAGAGAGAAATGAATAAAAAAGTGTCTTGTATAAGATGCGACAATGGAGGTGAATATACCAGCAATGAGTTTAAGCAATGGTGTATGAAAAAAGGAATAAAAATAGATTATACAGTACCTTATTCTCCTCAATTGAACGGTAAGGCAGAGAGAATGAATCGTACACTCTTAGAAAAAACTAGAGCATTACTGTTTGATTCAAATTTAATGAAGGAAATGTGGGGTGAAGCTATGTATTGCGCAGCATACATACTAAATAGATTACCAACAAAAACCTTAACAAATAAGACACCTTTTGAAATTTGGCATGGTAAGAAACCCAACATATCAAACATGCAGAAATTTGGTTCTACTGTTTATGCTAAACAATTACAACCAAATCTTAAGAAACTAGATTCAAGAACTAAAAAACTAATTATGATAGGATACACTAATAACGGATACAGATTGTGGAATTCAACAGAAAGAAAAATAGAAATAGCAAGAGATGTTGTAATAATTAATAATAACAAAGATACAGAGATAAATGAAGAAAATAAAGAGAAAAATATAAATAAAAAGATGGAAAATATACCAAAAATTTTAACAAATGAAAATCAAATGGAAGAAGAAGAATACAGCGATAATTACAATAATGATAATAATATAAGTACAACAGAAAATATAACAGGAATAACTGAAAGTGATGAAAATATAGTAGAAACAGAATATAATATTGAAGAAACAAAAAATGTAACAGAAGAAGAAATAGAAGAAACAGAGAATGAAACAGAAGAAAATACTCTAAGGAAAAGCAAAAGAATTACAAAAAATCCAGAATATTTACAAGATTATGTACTACTTACCTATAATGAAGCTATTTCAGGCACAGAAAGTGACAATTGGGAGAAGGCAATAAAGTCAGAAAAGGAATCTCTACAAATAAATAATACATGGCAAGTAGTTGATATAAAAGAAGCAAAAGGTAAGAAAATCCTATCTAATAAATGGGTCTTTCGTAAAAAAGATGATGGAACCTACAAAGCAAGGCTTGTGGTGAGAGGTTTTGAGCAACATGGTTTAGACTATGATGAAATTTATAGTCCAGTGGTAAGCCAATCAGCACTTAAAACTTTATTTGCTTTAGCCGCTCATAATAATTTTGAAATCCTTACTTTTGATGTTAAAACTGCATTTTTGTATGGGGAATTGACTGATGAGAATGTTTATATGCACATACCAGATGGTTATGAAAAAGATCCTAATAAAATTTGTCATTTAAATAAAGCATTGTATGGGTTAAAACAGGCACCTATTACTTGGAATAATAAATTCACTAAAACTATGTCAAGTTTGGGTTTATTACCTATTAAAACTGATAAATGTGTATTTACAAATAAAGATAATACTGTAATCATTGCTATTTATGTAGACGATGGGTTAGCTATTGCTAAAGAAAAACAATTGTTAATTAATGTACTAAACTGCCTTAGCAAAGCATTTGAAATAAAAATTTATGAAAATCCAAAGAGTTACATAGGTTTAGAAATAATAAGAAATAATGAAGGTATTAAATTAAATCAGAAAAATTACACAGATACATTATTAAAAAGATTCAACATGAGTGATTGCAAACCTTGTAAAATCCCTGGAAACACAGATAGAAAGATAGAGACAGATTTGACAATACAGACAAAATGTCCTTATAGAGAACTAGTTGGAGGATTATTATATTTATCCACTCGTACTAGACCCGACATAGCACAGGCAGTTAATGAAGCTAGTAGAAAAATAGAAAATCCAAACAGTACAGATATTATAGCTGTTAAGAAAATATTAAAGTATTTAGCTGGAACAAAGGATAAAGGTATTAATTTCAAGAAAGGATGTAAAGATTTAATCTTAAATGCATATTGTGATGCAGATTATGCAAATGATGTTATGACTAGGCGTAGTATAACAGGCTATGTAATAATGTTTTCTGATGGACCAATCTCTTGGTGTTCAAAAAGGCAACCAATTGTAGCATTATCTTCTACAGAAGCTGAATTCATCTCTGCAGCAGATTGTTGTAAGGAAATATTATACCTAAAATCTTTCCTGAAGGAATTGATTCCATTTAATTTAAAAACAATACTAAATATAGATAATCAAAGTTCTATACAACTAATTAAGACAGGTTCGTTTAATAAAAGATCAAAACATATTGATGTGAGATATCATTTTATTTATGAAAACTTTGTAAAAGGGAATTTCATTGTAAAATATTGCCCTACTGATCAGCAAGTAGCTGATATACTCACAAAGCCATTGTTGAAAAATAAATTTGAAATTCATTGTAATAAAATAGTGAAATAAGTAGTTACTTATTAAAATTAGATAAGCTATAACATAGAATTATAAGTTATGTTATTTAAAAATATAAGATACATTGATGTGTAATAACTTAGATTGAACTGCTATGAGTAGCTGATCTAGAATTCATAGTATAGAAGTAGTGATTTAATTATAAGTTTATAAAGTTAAAGATAAATTGTAATTGTTAGACAACTATATTAAAAAATGTTGCAAGTAATTAAGATAAAAAGATAAGAGTATTTTTTGAAAAATATTTTTGTAATTAAACTCATTAATAAAAATATTGTTTAAAAAATAGGAGAAGGTGTTAGCATATAAAAAATAAGTTAATTAAAAATGTAAGTAATAATGGTTTTAAAAGACTGGTAACACTGTTAATAGAGAACCTAAAATTAAAAATTAATATCGGTGGTGTCTCTGCTATAATAAAAAATGTAAGAACGTGTTTTGTGTTTTATATGATCCACGGGCCCCGACATACATTTGCTGCCAAAATATAAAGATCGCGGTTGCGCAATGGAGGTAATTTATAAGCCAATTATATTCAAATACTAGCTTCTGCCCGCGGCTTCGCCCGCGTGGCCTACAGGAACCAAATGACATATCTTATATAACAATAAAACAAAACAAAAAAAACTTCATCCCGCTTCGAGGGTGGAATTATTAAAAACGCTGAGACACGTATAAATTAATTTTCAATCTTCAGCCTAAACACATAATTTGAAGATCCAAAACTGACGGACTTTCATACAAACTTTCATCACCTATTTTACCCCTTTACCTTAGGGGTGGAATTTCGAAAAACCCTTTCTTAGTGGATAGGTATTCACTAAGAAAGGGTTGGGATGGGATGACGATATTCGCACAACTTTGGGGCCATACTGGACTAGAGTTGTGAATGACAGAGTGCAATGGAGAGAGTTGGAGGAGGCCTATGCCAAAAGGCACACCGAACTGCGGGCCATTCTGTAACTGTCTTTTGTTCCAAACAAATTACTGAGACCAAACAATGTATCCCATGTTTTGGAATAAATGGCTATTATTATTATTCACTAATAAAGAATATACCCTCTAAATTTCATGTATCAAGGACCAGTGGTTTGGGATGTGCGTTGATATATCAGTCAGTCAGTCAGGACTTTGAATTTTATATATACTAGATTATATCAGATAGAAGCATAGGATATTATGAGTAGCATAATATAAAAATATCCTTGCTAGGCCAAAATGTGCCAAAAATTTATGAAGACAGTTATTTTGTATGTAAGTATCATTAATAATATACTGTGTAGGTAATCTTTTTGATCCAGTTTATATACTACATAAGGTTTATTGTACGTAAGAACTTGTGTAACAAGTACAGTAACCGGCATGAGTCGTGAGCACAAAGTGACACCTGCGCAGTAGTAAATTTGTGTGTTTGGAGCGCCAAGCTGCACACGATTGGTTCGTCAGTCGATGCTCGTCGTCTATTGGATTCTTGCGTGTCATGTGGCTACTGTGATTTGGCCGAAAGTGTACTTGCGAAAGCTTGCCCCAACTACTGCCTATCTGTGCTCACGACTCGTGCCTTATACTGTTAATTTAATATTAGTTAATTCTAATAAAATACATATAACACAACAAAAAAATAGTTATCAATAATAATTCTTCTCTTACCGCTTTTAAATATCAGCCTTAAGTTGACTTTCCTACTAGATTCCGCACATTGTAGTTTTTCCACAAATGCTAATACTTTTGCCACTTTTTCGTTGGGCATAGAAGAGTGAATATGCCATTTAATATTTAAGGTTAATGATGACCTTTTCAAAAGTACAGTCAGATACCAAGGCAAACTATCTGTGCTGACAATTAAAACAATTTCTTCAGGCACCAGTATCTGAAAAACCAATATTAAATTTAATATAATAGTATTTCTATTATTTTTTATACCACTAAGTGGCAAAGAAGCATACGGCCCGCCTGATGTTAAGCGGTTACCGTAGCCTATGGACGTATCACCAGAGGTATCACTAGCGCGTTGCCGACCCTGCAGAAATCTCTTCACACCATTTTTGAAGAACCCCATGCTGTACTCTAGTATACTATAGTCTTATGAATATTTATGACCTTGAGGCCTTTTGTCTTAAACTTTGCATGGAGACTTCTAATAATGTGAGCTGCACAGAGCTGTCTATTCCAAACATATGAACTTCCAGATTAATAGATAAATAAATAGTTTAAACTTTAAAAGAAATTTTGTTTACTAACAGGCTTGGTTAATTTCATGACTGATCTGACATCTTGATGATTGTCCACCTTGCAGTTTAGACTTATAATTTTAATCCGATCATAAAGGACATCAAGTTTCTTTAAGAGATCATCCTGTCTTTGTACCAATTCTGTCATCTTGTTATTAAGTGGCTGAAACAATAAATTTGTTCTTAACAAGTAGCCTAAGATCCGGTTGCAAGAAACTGCGTTCATCGAGTTTTAGATCTGGATAATTTTTTTATTACAGGTGATTTTTTTTTTCCAACCAGTGTGGGCAACTTCTGAACTACAGGTCTTAGAGAAAAACACTGAAAGGAACCCCGAGCTGAATTTTGAATAAAATAAAATTATTATTTCTCCTTTTTCTTTTTCTACGCCACAATACGAACAAAATTATGTACCTACGACAATCTTGGTCACAAGTTGCTAGAAGTTATCAAAATTGACCTCTAATTGTTGTGTCAGAATGCTAAAAAAGCTACTTCTTTATGGCTAAACATAGTGAGATAATAAGATCTGCTCCAACTCGTCAAACTTTAGGCAGGATAAAATCATGGTCAAGGAAAATATGAAATAATATTTTGGATAACTTCTAGCTACTTGTGAGCAAGATAATATAAATACATAATTTTGTACATATTGTGACATAGCAGCATTATTTAAAAAAAAACTTTTTTTTGTAAAAATTACATGTCTCCGAAAATACTCATTTTTTTATATAAATTTTAATGCCACTTTTATTTTCTTCAAAATTCAGCTCGGGGTTCCTTTCAGCGTTTTTATCTAAGACCTGTAGTTTAGAATTTGCCCATACTAACTAGAAAACAAATTCACCCATATATTGTGAATGGGAATGTATTTTTGCCGGGTTGCCTATCAAAATGTGGCCGCCAGAACTTTTAATCAAAATCGGAAAAAAAATCGTGTTGTTTTTTAAATAAATTACACTTGACGTAAAAAACTTGAAAGTTTTGGTGGCAGTTGCACACTTGGCCGCAACCTCTTCAAAGCCAGGCGACAAGTATTATTTTGTTAGATTCATACTTTCATGACTTATTCATGTTCATTTTCAAGTTCTTTATATATATTGCTGTGAAGTGGATTATAATTTATTGTATGAAGGAATGTATGTTTTGATAGGCAATCCCGCAAAAATTCATTCCCTCATTCACAATTATGTATATAAGGTCTTTCTAAAGTTATGGCAGATATTTTTAGGGATGAATGTAAAGGTCATTAGTAATGAAAAGGCAATATTAGAAAAATAATCCATACATTGAAAATACTACATTAATATAACATAATTAATACTTGATACCTACATAAACTTCAATCTTGCTTTTTTTTTTTCTTGAACCATCAGACGGATTATTATTCTAATGTTTTTTTGATTACTAATGACCCCTTTACATTCATTTCTTGCGAAAAGGTAGCAAACAGACAGATGGGCAAATGTTCATTTGCATTCATAATGTGTGATTGTCTCTTGTCACAATTCAAATGTGTTAAAATAGTTAATACATAAATAGACCTACAATAGGTATCATCATAGACTTAGGATTCCACTACGCTTGGTATCCATAAATGTCTTATTGTGCTGTGATAAAAATATTGGATCATAGATCCTTAGGATTTTATATGACAGTTCCTTTTACAATCTGTCCAAGCAAAGCCACACAAGGCAGCTTCCTGCTTCTACAACAATACATGCCACTTTTAATGTCACTGGAATATAGTGTATTGGATAATTTGGCCATTACAGTAGTACCCAATTAATATGGCCGATACCGATGTACCTGCGCAGAAGACACATTTTCAAAGCGCGGGAAACGCTATTGGTCGGCAGTTGCCGCCATGTTAAGGCGCACCGTGCGGAGGGACGTGACTTGCGAGTGAGACGGAACTAACAGCTACAGTGTATTTTGAACCTTATAGTAGTGATATCTTTGGGGCCATACTTTCTTTTCTGTGCGAACGAAGATTCACGACGCGCCATATCAGTTGGGTAATACTGTACTACGAAACAAGTAGGTGAGAAGCATGCAGTAAAGGATAGGTAGCAGTAAGCTTTAATTAAATATGTATACAATTATTAATATTTTATTTACACATCCTTAGGGTTATCGCGCACTATGTCGGCACCGCTCCATCGCAGCAACGGCCCGGCACCGCCTCAACTCAATCTAACCACTAGCTGCCAGCGCGCCGCCTGCGAGGTGACATATCACGGGCGGCGCGGCGCCGGTAAAATTGGCAGCGCGGCTTTAGCAAGATACCGCTTACTGGCGTCACGCAGCAAGGGAGCGGGCTGCTCGCTGGAAGCGTGTGGTCAGCAGGACTAGTGGCTTGTAGTGGCAAGCGCGCTTGCCGCGAGGCTTCAACTATTTTATCTAGTCATTATAAAAATTACTTTAACGCATACGATTTAAAGGCCTCACTTGCATGACTAGGTAAATGCCGAGGCGTAGCCGTGCTGTTAATGTGAGCGGTGACCCTTAAAGACCTCTTTGTAACGTTATCTGGTTTGGTAGTCTGTTCCAGTGGCGTAGCTTGCCATAAAATTGGGGGGGTTCATCTACCTGGCTGCGGCGGAACCAAATGGGAGGTAATTTATTTTTTGAAATTTTTGCTCACACACGTTCGGTGCCCCTGTAGCCCGGGGGTCCCGTACGTGTGTATGGAGGTAGCTGCGCCTCTGGTCTGTTCACTCAAAAATTAAATACTCATTCAGAAATAAATTGACAAAAACCTTAAGAAACTTCTTAACCTGGTTGCTTATATCGCCTTCTATGAAGAATTCTGTTGGATTTTTCACACGATACATGCACTTTGGCAATTCAATTTCAATATGATTATTGATATTCTTCATGTTATACATGTTTGCTTACGACGACGATATAAAATATAAGCGAATAACCCGAATAACAAACAAAATTACCACAATATTGCAGGAAAATTCAGTACCAAATTATCATGCTATAAATAAAATGGCCTCGCTAGCAGTGTTGCCAGCGGAGTCGTTTCGAAAGTTACCTGAAAGATGCCTGAAACCACAGAACACACTGACCTCTATTATACAAGTACGCTGGACAGTATATCATCGACCTTTTATTGAACCCATTTGATTTTCGCCATTTTGGCGCTGATAGCAATCGTGAGCGTCCACGGAACTAATAGTAGAGACGGGACATTTTAGTGTCTATATCGATAAAAACGATTTTTCTTTTTTATTTATCGACATAATTTGTTCCTGTGATTTCGTCCGCGTAATCTTTAGATATTGTAGTCCCTAAACTAATAAATAAATAACCCTTACTTTCGTATTAATAATATTACAGGCATACTTAGCGCATAAGTGAGTAGGTTCCTGTGGTAGTGGAGCGGTGCGGGAGGGGGTGATATTTGAATTTTGACATAATTACTGTCTCGCTATACACGATACATTTTTAATTCTCTTTTGTCATTTGACATAATGAAGACACCCTCCGCACCGCTCTACTACCACAGAAACCAACTCAGTTAAGCGCTATGTCTGTAGAAGCAATTAGGAGGAATCAGTCCAACAGCTAACAAATGGTTAGTTTTGCCTAAAAATGTTTATTATATGTATAGTATACTAGCTGTCCCTCGCGGTTTCACCCGTGTTCCCGGGATAAAAAGTAGCCTATGTCCTTCTCGATACTATCTGCATGCACAATTTATCGTGATTGGTTCAGCGATTAAGGTGTGAATGCGTAGTTAGGTAACAAGCAAACAAATAGAGTTACTTTCGCATTTATAATAAAAGTATATACAGTATTACCCAACTTATATGGCGCGTCGTGAATCTTCGTTCGCACAGAAAAGAAAGTATGGCCCCGAAGATTAACGAAAGAATACTTAAAACTTACAATCAACCTTAGATCACTACTATAAGGTTCATGTATTATGTTACTGCAGCTGTTAGTTCGGTCTCACTCGCAAGTCACGCCCCTCCGCACGGCGCGAGCTAACATGACGGCAGCTGTCGGCCAATAGCGTTTCCCGCGCTTTGAAAATGTATCTTCTGCGCAGGTACATCGGTAAGCCATATTAATTGGGTACATACTACTGTACTATATATAGTAAGGAAGTATGGATGTTATAATAGTATGACAAAAAAAAAACATGAATTGAGGCTTGGGCACCGGCTTAGGTACGGATTAAACACTCATTCGTTAAATGTTCCTGTAGATCACTTGGAAAGGTACTACTAAAAAAACACAAAGAATTACTTTAATTTATTTTTAATCGACTTCAAAACAAGAGATTATCAAGCTCTTTCACACGTGCACTTTGCTGGCTCCCTACAAATTATGTGTCCCTTTCTCAGACCCCCTTCAAGGGGCGTAACGCCACAGTATGTGACCTCGCGTCGAGCTGATCTTGAGCTAGATGTGCCTTATTCCTCATATGTTCACCTGATTGTGTGCCAAGTGTGCGCTAACTCGCGCAGTTCGTCGAAATTTTCTTAGGTCCGTATGAGATCCTGGTGATAGACTGGTCCTGGTACTTCTCTTTTTTATCTGGTCAAGCATCTTCGACCTAGCGTTCGCGTATTGGTCGTCAGCACAGCGCTATGCTGATAAAGAAATAACATATATAATAGCATGCCATGACAATAAAATTGAAGATGCTAAGTTCAACGGTTATTGTTTAAAGGTACCCATTTTTTTAATAATTTTAGATAAAAGTATCAGTGAACAATACGTAACCCAACAAAATATAACGGGGCGTAATAAAAAAAAAACGCTCATCGAATCTTTTATCCAAAAACATATTTTAGATTATCAAGTCTGATGGTTGACTACACTAATTTTGTAAGACACATTAAACTCGCAAGAAAAGTATCGACCCACTATCGATATGAAACATTACAACCCTATTTCTTTGTTTACATTATATATTTATTGAAAATGGAGTTCCTATTTTACCTAAATATTAATAAAAACATTTACTATTCAAAACAAAATAGTAATAACAGCTTTAGACAAGCAATTATACAAATTTAAAGCCATGAAATTCACTTACTTGTGATAGGTTATCCCGCTGCATTTTTGATAGTGAGTTTTACAAAATACGCAAACTCTCATACCCAAAACGATTTAAACATCACGAAATATAACACGAAATAACTAAAACGTGCACAAAGTAGTTTTATTCGTGATTTTTGCGTAAATCCTTAGAGACGCACATAAACAACACGACAGCCATTTGCAACAAATGTCAATAATAGTACCCGAGACGCTCGAGAGGGGCGCTTTGATTCGGCACAAAAAACAACTGTCATTTCGAAAGAAATATGCAGTCCAGCGTACTTGTATAATAGAGGTCAGTGACAGAACACTATTACTCCTAGCGGAGCCTGAAACCAGTGTTCACAACCTGAAGCCAGGCAGCTATCGTACCAGAGCCGTAAAATTATCGTATATGCTCGTATATGGATCAAAATTATCGTATCCATCAGGAAAATGGCTAAAATACTTTAAAAAATCATATGAAACGTGACAATAATATGTTGCAAATCTATCTAATAATATATATAAAATG
Source organism: Polyploca ridens (assembly GCA_951394255.1). Lineage (NCBI taxonomy): Eukaryota > Metazoa > Arthropoda > Insecta > Lepidoptera > Drepanidae > Polyploca > Polyploca ridens. The sequence goes on from OX596247.1 coordinate 9,071,996, forward strand.
CTTTTGTGGGTACGTAAATACGCAGTTTTCTCAATCACCACCAACCCCAATCAACTTCCCGTTGGGGTGGTAAATACCCCTTGGTCTCCAGGTGGTAGTAAGGGAGTTTGGTCGCGGTGGGTGGAAGGGGGTGGTTGTGGGTGGCGAAAATGTTAAAACATATATTTCTGTCCTTTTCTAACGCATTTTCCGAACCGGTGGTAACTTCAGTAAATTTGACCTTCATAAGTGCCCTTCTGGGGCCTAAATTGAATAAATGGCTTTGACTTTGACTTTGACATGAGGACTTCTGAAAAGATCTCAAAATTTCTGGAATGGTCTAGAAAGTTCCAAAATGTGTAAAACGGGTATAATCGATCTGGAATGTTCTAGAAAGTTCAACAAATATCTGGAATGATCTAGAAAATTCTAGAGTGAATGCAAACTATTATAATCGATATAGGATGTTTTGAGAAAGTTCTACAAATTTCTGGCTTCATCTAGAAAGTTCCAAAATGTCCAAAACTGTTATTATCGAGTTAGAATGTTCGAGAACGTTCTAGAAATTTCCAGAATGATCTGGAAAGTTCCAAAATGAGTGCAATTTATTATGATCGAGAATGTTCTAGAAATTTTCCGAATGATCTGGAAAGTTCCAAAATGAGTGCAATTAATCATGATCGATTTAGAATGTTAGAGAAATTTCTTGAATGATCTAGAAAGTTCCAAAATGAGTAAAACGGTTATAATTGATCTGGCTTCATCTAGAAAGTTCCAAAATGTCCAAAACTGTTATTATCGAGTTAGAATGTTCGAGAACGTTCTAGAATTGTTATATACTTAAATAAATATTATTATTATTTCATTTATTTATTTGTCACCTTATAATTTACATTTCCAAATATATATATAAAAAATAAATACATTTAGAAATATAAAAAATAGTACCCCACCGGCATCGGGAACAGGGTCCTAGGTACCGGTGGTCAAGGCTCCAGAGAGAGGAACTTCCTCACTATGCGTGCCGTTTCCAAGAGCACTGCCTTCTGAATCTGGCCCTTGATCCAGCCACCCAACGCGAGCCTCTTAAGATGTTTGTCGAGGCTCTTGGCAATCAGGCCATGGGCGGAAACGACTATCGGTACAATGATTGCCGTGTCAATGGCCCACATGTCGACAACCTCGTGTGCAAGATCAAGATATTTGCTTTCTTTATCTTTCTCAGCTTTCACGAGGTTCTCGTCATGGGGGACAGTAACATCAATAATCATTATTAGAAATAATATTTCTAATAATAATAATCATTATTATTATTATTAGAAATTTCCAGAATGATCTGGAAAGTTCCAAAATGAGTGCAATTTATTATGATCGATTTAGAATGATCGAGAACGTTCTAGAAATTTTCCGTATGATCTGGAAAGTTACAAAATTAGTGCAATTGATTATGATCGATTTAGAATGTTCGAGAAATTTCTTGAATGATCTAGAAAGTTCCAAAATGAGTAAAAAGGTTATAATTTATCTGGAGTGTTCTAGAAAGTTTAACAAATATCTGGAATGATCTAGAAAATTCTAGAATGAATGCAAACTATTATAATCGATATAGAATGTTTGAGAAAGTTCTACAAATTTCTGGCTTCATCTAGAAAGTTCCAAAATGTCCCAAAACTGTATTATCGAGTTAGAATGTTCGAGAACGTTCTAGAAATTTTCCGAATTATCTGGGAAGTTCATAAATGAGTGCAATTTATTATGATCGAGAATTTTTGGATTGGTCTGATATAATCTGATTGGTGGGATATAAATCGAAATTCAGTGACTTTTTGTCAGTTCAATTGTGATTGCAGTGGACTAAAAAAAAGAACAAACTATTTGAATGTTCTGGAAAGTCTCTCAATATCGAAAATAGAAATCTATAATATGTTAAAAAAATTATCCTTATATATTTTTTATACCATTAAACATGCGATGTATTTTTACCCGAGCAACGCCGGGATTCGCTGCTAGTACTTTATAGTTTAAATCTTGTAACTTGTTTTTTTAAATGGAAAAAAAATAATAGTTCGCGCCAACATCTCGAATTTATAAAGAAGAAAATATGTTAAAGGATAGAGACACATGAAAACAAGCATATTTTTAAAAAGTTTAACTGAATAGATTCTATATTTGCGAGAACGGAATACACAAATATAAATGAAACTTAATATTTTACATCCAAATTCGAAAAGACCATAACTGCCAACACTCCACCACATCGAACGACGATATCGATATCGATCGCTGATTGGAAGACAGTAGCAAGATTGCGCCATGAAGCAACAGCATGTGTTCCTAATATGTTCCTAAGAAAGAAATGAGCCAATAGATGGTGCTGACACTAAAAAACAACTGTAATTGTTATTGGGCTATTGGCTATCTGTGTAATCATACAATTTTTCATCAGAATGGAAATTATCGTACAATCTGCGTACGATAGTCGTGTACCATCGTACATCGTACGTAGTTATGAAATTATCGTACATGTACGATAATTATCGTACGGTTGCGAACACTGCCTGAAACTAGGGAATGCAAAACCGTGGCAAAATGAAAACCGTTTTTTTCGGTTATGAGAAGAAAAAACCGGTTAACCGGTTTTAAACCGTTTTTTTTTAATGTTCACTAGTTTTTTTTTCACGTCATTTCTATTGCTCGAATTATAGATAATTACCGTGTCTAAGCTTTAAAAATCGCAAACTGAGGAATTATTGTCAGTTAAAGTTAATGAAGTGGGTATAAAAGAAACATCAAAGACATCATCACCATCTGCCTGTCCTGTTACCTATAATTTGGGATCGGCGCAATATGTACGCTTCTTCTATCCGTTATACCAACATTCACTCGTTTCTTACCAGTATCATCTTTCACACAATCAATCCATCTCTTTTTCATGAAATTGATGGAAATAATAGTTTATTTAACTCTGTAGATCAGATACTCGTTTACATAGTTCCATAAAACAAACATTGAGGCATGCGTAGCTGATATCTCTCGGATAGAGTGGAATCATTATATCCATCTCAATTGTAACGATTTCCTCCAAGTGTTTTACAATAAACTTTGGGAAGCTATAGAAGAGCATACTCCTAAAATAAAACCTAAGAGTACTAAATACCCGTCATGGTTTACAAAATCTTTGATAAAAATTCTTAAAGAAAAAGACAAATACCATAATAAGTACAAAAAGTTTGGAAATCCGCGTGACTTCGATACTTTTTCTCTCCTGAGACATAGAGCCAAGATAGCAACTGAGATGTGTTTTAAGTTATATATATCTCAAATTGAGGAAAGTCTTAAGTCTAATATTAAGACTTTTTGGAAATATACTAAGTCTAAAAAAAATACCAACGATCTACCAAGTCAAATGTATTATCAAAATGAAAATGCCAGCAGTGGAATAGATATCGCCAATTTATTTGCAAAATACTTTTCTTCAGTATTTAACCATAATTGTTCCAAACATTACGTTCCACAATTTTCCCCACCAAATCACAGCATATCCAAAATTGAAATTTCTGATACAGATATAAACGCAGCTCTTAAAAGTCTTGACCCCAATAAGGGAGCTGGCCCAGACAGTATTCCTCCTTTTTTTATTCGTAGGTGTGCTCCAGCTTTAGTGAGGCCGTTGGGGATTCTGTACAATAAGTCGCTGTCATCTGGCTGTTTTCCGGATCTTTGGAAGATAGCTAAAATAGTTCCTATTTATAAATCTGGCAACAAAAAGGATATTTCGAATTACAGACCTATCAGTATTCTTAGCTGTTTTGCGAAGATCTTTGAGAGTCTCGTGTATGTCCACATCTACTCCCATCTGAAACATGTCATTAGTACCAAACAACACGGTTTTGTAAAAAACCGCTCCACAGCATCAAATTTACTCACATACACAAATTATATATGCATGGCATTCAATGATAAAATCCAAGTAGACTCGATATACACGGATTTTGCAAAGGCGTTTGACCGAGTCGATCACTTTGTCCTGTGTCAGAAAGCTTATCATTTGGGCATACATGGTTCACTTATACGCTGGCTTCAATCATATTTATCGAATAGAAACCAGCTCGTAACTGTCTATGGACATGAATCTATTCCATTCGAGTCTGTATCCGGGGTACCTCAGGGCTCAAATTTGGGTCCACTGCTCTTTTTGATGTTTATAGATGACCTTATTCAATCAATATCAAGCGAATGTTTGGCATACGCTGATGATTTAAAAATTTACCGTCGTATTAGATCAATTGAAGACTGTCTGGAACTACAAAAAGATATTAATCTAGTAAGTAAATGGTGCATTGACAATAATATGACTCTTAATGAAAGTAAATGTTTCTTTATTTCCTTCACGAGAAACAGGGCACGTATTGGGTATCCTTATCACATTAATACATTAAGTTTACAGCAAACTGATGCAGCAAAAGATTTAGGGATTTGGATAGACTCAAAACTTACGTTTCGACAACACTATCAGTATTTAGTAACAAAGTCTAATCGGGCCATGGGATTTATAATTAGAACAACAACTCCATTTAAAAAACATCAGAGTATTATGATTTTGTACACCACCTTAGTTAGGAGCATTCTTGATTACTGTTCTGTAATTTGGTCACCATATTATAACAACCATATATACAGAATTGAATCCATTCAAAAGCGATTCATTCGACACTTAAGCTCTAAAATGGGTCTTAGGAGAAAGTTACCCACATATGAGAACAGGCTAGGTCATTTTAAAATAAGTACTCTCCAATCGAGGCGTATAGTTTGTGACCTAACAATGCTTTATAAAATTATGAACTCCCAAATTGACATTCCTTCTATGTTAAGCTGTGTTTCCTTAAAAATTGGTAGTAAACGTACGCAACAATTGTTTTACTTACCAAAAACCTCAAATAATGTATCTTTTCATAACCCTCTGTTTCGCATGTGTAGGTTTTTCAACGAGAATAGTAAAAGTTTGGATATTTTCTACCAAAACTTTAATAATTATTTAACTATAATTAAGAGTTTTTACGATATAATATAACTTCGATATACCTATGGATTGTTTTGTTTATTCAGTAAAATTGTTAGTTAACATGTTATATTTATTGTGTAATTTAATTTGTATTTAGCATGCACGTATATATTTTTTAATAAAATCTTTATTATCTATGTAAATTATTATCTTGCAAATGTTGTACACAGTTATAATAGGGATACAAATTTATAACTGTATTTTTAAATAATGTTTGAAATTGTAAGATCTGGTTTGTATCTTGTTACTGTGTCTTTAAATAAATAAATAAATAAATAAATAAATAGACTACACGGTTCGTTGCTTTTGATTTTATTTTATATGAATGAAATCATAAAAACATATCACTTTTGCTTGATTTTTAATTGCTATGAGATATTATGACTTTATGTTAAAAAATAGATCAGTATTAAAGAAGTAATTATTTAAACATTTATTAAATTATGTTTCGTAAGTTATATTAATTTTACACGTAATATACATGGCATATTGTATGTATGTAATTGTAGCGGCACAGCAACTTGCGTGTACACTAAAACGTGGTTATTATTATACGAATATTTTCCTTAGATAAACAAAAACATTACCCAGTTTTTGCTGCCGTGCAGTCGGGTAAAAAATAACACCAATCAGTCAGCTTGCTGTCTGGCAGATACATAAGAGCCTTCATTGACAGTAGTTGCTCCGATAGCATGACATTAATGCTGGCGTCCCGCAAGGCTTTGAATTATCCCCAACACTGTTCCTTCAGCATATTAATGATATACTCTCTATTGCCAGCATTCATTGCTATGCAGATGAAATTACAGGGGACGCTCAATACACGAACCGTGCAAATATCTCTCGTTCTATATTGGAGAAAAGGCGCGAAGGGTTAGTCGACTCCGATTGGGGTCGACTAAACCTAGTCAACCCCACTAAATCACACGCAAGCCTGCGCATTCACCATTGAGAAAAGTCCATTTGCTGTGGCTCCTCATTTCTAGAACATGTCGCTCAACATCACGAAAAGCATTGGGATCCTTCACGTTAATATTTGTAGCGACGTTCTGTTCCAAAGTCATCTACAAGGTATCCAAAAAACTCGGTGTGATTAAAAGAGCAAAGCAGTACTTCTTATCGAGACAAAGACTGCAACTATATAAGTCGCAAGTCTGGCCCAAATGGAGTAATGCTGTCTTCTGTGAGCACCTGGATACCAGCTTGGGTATTTAGACTCAGTTCAGCGACGTGCCGTTAGAATTGTGTATGATCCCGAGCTCACGTGTTTTATAGCCCCTTAGTCTGAGGAGACTGCCTTCGTATGTGTGTTCAACCGCTTTTCCGATAGACAGTGTTCTGAAGAATTGATTGACCTGATGCCCAGTTACATTGTTCCATGGTAGTCACCGATGGGGAGTCCATCCTCACACATTGGAACCAAAATGTTCTTATACTGTGCGGTTTCAAAGAAGCGTCCTATCGTGTAGGTGTAGGCTGTGGAATGAGCTCCCCGCTTCAAAAAGGTTGAGGGTTGGTATCGTGCGAGTGATAACCGTTATGTTGCAAGCGTCCATAGGCTAGGGTAACTGGTTATCATCGGGCGGGCAGTATGCTTGTTTGCTGCCTATGTATTGTAAAAAAAAGTTTAACATATTTTATATCCTTTGACTAATGATATATCCAGACGGAGCTACGAAGCTGTTAACGCGTCGATAAAAATAGCCCCTAACTGTTAGGGGCTAAGTCATTTTCCCGTCCTCAGTGTCAGTTGAGACGTCACTGGGACACAACCAAAATCACCAAAATTGTATCAAAATCAAAATCAAAAGTCATTTATTCAGTTTAGGCCTTAGTAAGGCACTTATGAACGTTATGTACATACAGTTGAATTTACCACCGGTTCGGAATACACTTAAACTGAGAAGACTCCGGCAAGAAACTCAGCAAGGTTTTTTTTTGTGGAAGATCTTTTAATTTAATATTACAGCTTTTTTCCCAAATACTTATACAATATATACATTATTATTTTATGCTTATTCGTACAATTGTTACTTAGCCAGGGGATGCAAGTGCAGAGAGAAGCTACTACAACCATATATTCTTGTCATCCACGTAATGAGCCACCTTATAGTAGGCTTTGTCAATTAACCTCTGCTTTATGAAATCTTTGAATTTATTATAAGACATTTTAGTTACTTCGAGTGGGATTTTGTTATAGAATCGAACGCAATTTCCGAGAAAAGACTTATTAGCTCTAGATAACCTGAATCTAGGTGTCACAATTTTATCTTTATTTCTTGTATTGAAGTTATGGCGGCTACTATTAATTTCAAATAAATTTAAGTTTTTACGGACAAACATAATATTTTCATAAATGTACTGTGACGGTAACGTTAAAATTTTAAATTCCTTGAATCGACTTCGTAGTGATTCGCGACGCGAGGACCCAAACAATAGATTGCGCGAATTGCACTTTTCTGCAGAATAAATATAGTTTCAAAGTCTGCAGCTGAGCCCCACAGCAGAAGACTGTAGGACATTAAACTATGGAAATAAGCAAAGTAAACCAACCTGGCTGTAGCCACATCTGTTATTTGTCTAGTTTTTCTAACTGCGAAGGCGGCGGAACTCAGTTTACTAGCTAATCTTTCTATATGAGGACCCCATTGTATTTTACTGTCTAATGTAACGCCGAGAAAAACTGCCTTATCCACTAGTGCAAGTCTTTTACCATCGACAAAGATATGAGTGTCACACTTAACAACATTAGGGAGAGAAAACCTTATACATTTAGTTTTACAGGAATTAAGCATAAGATTATTGGCGGCAAACCATTTTGATACAGCTGATAAGGTGTCATTGAGCTGCGTAAGGTCTGTATCTTTTCTATTGACCTTAAAAATTAGAGAAGTATCATCTGCAAATAAAACTATATCCGACAATTCATTTACCATATAGGGCAGATCATTAATATATGCCAGAAACAAAAAAGGGCCTAAAATTGATCCTTGCGGTACGCCCGTTTTCACTAAAGACCCTGAGGACGTAGTACCGCTAATACCTACTTTTTGTTGGCGACCTGATAGATAAGATGATATAAGATCGAGTGCCACTCCACGAACTCCATAATGTTGGAGTTTTAAAACTAGTGTGTAGTGATCTACGCAATCAAATGCCTTGGAGAGATCACAAAATACACCAACCGCATCATGTGAATTCTCCCAGGCTTCAAAAATATGCTTTAAAAGTTTAGTACCAGCGTCTGTCGTAGACCGGCCTTTTGTAAATCCAAACTGATGATCATGTAAAATCTGATTTTTGGTGAAATGAGTTAACAATTGATTTAGTATAACTTTCTCAAAAATTTTGCTTAACGCTGGAAGTATAGAGATGGGTCTATAATCAGAAGGATTATTTTTGCACCCAGATTTAAATATAGGAATGATCTTACTGTGTTTCATCAAATCGGGGAAAGAACCCTGAACAATACATTGATTAAAAATAGCTGCTAAAATAGGTGCTATACTAGTTATAACTGAGTGGATTACTTTAACTGATAAGCCGCATATTCTGTATTTTTTATATTCAAAGACTTGAAAGCTCCTAATATTTCACTAGCATCAATAAACTTAAATAAAAAATTGGGAATATGTTTTGGGAAATTGTCTTTAAGGAGACACTCGGCTTTCATAGGTGAAGATGCAAGATACTTAGTAGCTTCAGTAGGTATTGTTGAAAAAAAAGATTCGAAAGCACTCGCTACTTCAAATTTATCGGAGATAAGCTTATCATTAATTTTAAGGTTAATTGTGTCTTCTTCCTTTTTATTTTTACCAGTCTCCGTGTTTAAGTATTGTTTCAAAATGTCGTTTTGTGTGATAAAAGTGTGTAAAAACTACATGGACCGATCTAGACCAACGAAAAAACTCACCTATCATCGGTAAGTAACAATATTTCCTATGAGTTCCTCCAATATAAGCCATTGAAATGTTTCGAAAATAAATTATTTTGAGTAAGCGCCATTTTTTATGTGTTGCCTGTCCTGCCAGTTTATGAACTCAAAACTCCCATGGTAATTAATATCAGTCAATAGTTAAATACGAGTATGTAGATACTGATATATCATAAGCGACAGTGGACAAGTCGAATTTTTAGGGTTCTTTTAATGCTAATGACGATTATGTCATGTAAGATAGTAGTCGCTTCAGTAATGAAAAAATCAAAATGGGTATTAATTTAAGATTTTCCTCGAGCTAATAACAAATATCATTTTGAATTTCAAGATGGCGGACCTATTTTTTTTTTTAGGTTGACGTATTTGTCGTTTTCGGTTTCTCCATCATAGTCAGTGATTTATATAACCATGGATGCGGTCACAGGAACATTTTGCAAAATACTTCTTCATACAAGTAAACAGTACAGCCATCTGTTTAAAATCAAGTGAACTACGTAGCGCCGCGTTCAATCATGTAATAAGCTAAAGTGTAGACATAATGCTCAACGGGAGTACGAGGGAGTACAGGGGTGGGGCGATGGCGGCTTGCGCCTAGCTCTAGTCTGTGCACGTGCCTAGTAACCATACTTTGCAGTAATTTTATTTCAAATTGAATAAGGTATTTCTCAACATATTTACAGTATTTAATGGAATTAAGTCCATTTTTGGGGAATATATATTTTGTACTACCGCTCGTGGGTCGCTTGTCGCCGACCAAAACAACACCCTGTATTCACAATTTAAAATAGTGTACGCCATATTGAACTATTTAGTTATTGGTCCGATTGCTCTCAAAATTGATATTTGAGAGCCCTTTGGAACATAAACCACGAATCTTTTCTCAAAATTCAAACAAGTGGCCGCCATATTGAACTATTTAGTTATTGGTCCGATTGCTCTCAAAATTGATATTTGAGAGGCCTTTGGAGCATAAACCATGAATCTTTTCTCGAAATTCAAAAAAGTGGCCGCCATATTGAACTATTTAGTTATTGGTCCGATTGCTCTGAAAATTGATATTTGGGAGACTCTTGGACCATATAACATGAATTTTGGTCAAAATTGAAAAAAAGTGTCCACCATTTTGAACTAAATATAAATAAATATATAAATAAATAAATATCCTGGGACATTCCTCACACACGGTCATCTGATCCCAAACTAAGCAGAGCTTGTACTATGGAAACCAGATAACTGATATAATACATATACTACTTTTTTGTTTGTAAATACATACTTAATATACATAATTACACCCAGACTCAGGACATACAGACATGTTCATGCACACAAATGCATGTCCTGTGTGGGAATCGAACCCACGACCTGCGCCGCGTAAGGCGAACCTTAACCAACTGCGCCAACTGGGTCGTCAACTATTTAGTTATTGGTCCGATTGCTCTCAAAATTGATATTTGAGAGGCCTTTGGAACATAAACCATGAATCTTTTCTCGAAATTCAAAAAAGTGGCCGCCATATTGAACTATTTAGTTATTGGTCCGATTGCTATCAAAATTGAGATTTGAGAGGCCTTAGCATCACATAACATAAATTTTTGCTCAAAATTGAAATAAGTGGCCGCCATATTGAACTATTTCATTACTGGTCTCTCAAATATCAATTTTGAGAGCAATCGGTCCAGTAAGTAAATAGTTCAATATGGCGGCCACTTTTTTATATTTTAGCATAGATTCACGTTATATGGTCCAAGGATCTCTCAAATCTCAATTTTGAGAGCAATCGGACCAATAACAAAATAGTTCAATATGGCGGACACTTTTTTTAAATTTTGACCAAAGATTCATGTTATATGGTCCAAAAGTCTCCTACATATCAATTTTGAGAGCAATCGGACCAATAACTAAATAGTTCAAAATGGCGGACACTTTTTTTCAATTTTTCCCAAAGATTCATGGTATATGGTCCAAGAGTCTCCCAAATATCAATTTTGAGAGCAATCGGACCAATAACTAAATAGTTCAATATGGCGGACACTACTTTAAATTGTGAATCTTTTGCAATTCCAATCATATTACATACACGCGTGTCGAATAACCTTTTTTTAATTTAGTAAAAACTGACTTAAATAATGAGACTTTTTTACAGAATACCAATTGATTCAATTTTAAGAAGCCAATGGATAGACATCATTCGGAGAAGCCGTAGTGGAAACCAGCCAAAAAAAATTGTTTGACTTGATTTGACTCGATTTGCTTGTTTTGACTTGATTTGACTCAATTTTGTTTTGACTTGATTTGACTCAATTTCACTTGATTTCACTCGGTTTGACTGGATTTGACTTAGATTGACTCGGTTTGACTCTATTTGATTCGATTTGACTCGGTTTGGCTCGGTTTGACTCAATTTGACTGGATTTGACTTATTGACTCGATTTCACTCGGTTTGACTCGATTTGCTTGATTTGACTTGGTTTGGCTCGGTTTGACTCGATTTGACTCGGTTTGACTTGGTTTAACTCGATTTGACTCGATTTGACCCTGTTTGGCTCGGTTTGACTCGATTTGACTTGCTTTGACTCGATTTGACTTGATTTGACTTGATTTGACTTGATTTGACTTGATTTGACTTGATTTGACTTGATTTGCTTGATTTGACTTGATTTGAAACGTCAACGCAAATAATTACTGTTCGTTGACATCAAAGTAAAAATAATAAGTACCTATTCAATTTATATCGCCGCCATTAATCTTATTCTTATTATCATGTATTATCCCGATTCAACTTTTATTTTCGGAGTTTAAAAAGATATCGACACCGTAATATATTTTTCCCCATTTTATTGGATTTTTTTCAACAACTGGTAACATTATAAACGTCAATAAGACAAGCAGAATGACGTACCGCGAGGATAAGACGTAGCAAAGTTGGCCACTTTTTAAAAGTCATGTAGTATGGGGATACTCTTTCTAGACATATATATTTTCTAAGTTTATATCTATCATAAAAACAATAAAGATAAAGATCATTTATTGCGTGAAACATGGTACATTAAGATGTCAAGTGTTAATAAAATAGATCTACATGATTCAATCATTATTTTAAGTTATTTTCTTACCAGCTCAACACACTACACATCAACACACTTCAGTTCATCACAAAAATACTCACTGCATTGCATTGCACTCAGTTTACAAAATGGCGGCAAATCTTCCTTTTTCCATACAATTAAAGAAGAACCGAAAAATATCGAAAAACCAGTTTTGATGTTATGTAAAACCGGTTTTTTTGTTGGTCAAAACTAGGGAATGCAAAACCGTGGCAAAATGAAAACCGGTTTTTATTTCGGTTATGAGATGAAAAAACCGGTTAACCGGTTTTAAACCGGGTTTTTTAATGTTCGCTCGTTTTTTTTTTCACGTTATTTCTATAGCTCGAATTATAGATATAAACCGTGCCTAAGATTTAAAAATCGCAAACTGAGGAATTATTGTCAGTTAAAGTTAATGAAGTGGGTATAAAAGAAACATCAAAGACACCATCACCATTTGCCTGTCCTGTTCCCTATAATTTGGGATCGGCGCAATATGTAAGCTTCTTCTATCCGTTATACCAACATTCACTCGTTTCTTACCAATATCATCTTTCACACAATCAATCCATCTCTTTTTCATAAAATTTATGGAAATAATCGTTTATTTAACTCTGTAGATCAGATACTCGTTTATATATACTACACGGTTCGTTTATGTTTCGTAAGTTATAATATTAATTTCACACGTAATATGCATGGCATATTGTAGCGGCACAGCAACTTGCGTGTACACTAAAACGTGGTTATTATTATACGAATGTTTTCGTTAGATAAAAAAAAAATTACCTAGTTTTTGCTGTCGTGCAGACGGGTAAAAAATAACACCAATCATGACTGATTGCTTGCTTGCTGTCTGGCAGATACATAAGAGCCTTCGTTGATAGTAGTTGCTCCGATAGCATGACATTAATGCTGGCGTCCCGAAAGGCTCTAAATTATCCCCAACACTGTTCCTCCAGCATATGAATAATATACTCTCTATTGCCAGCATTCATTGCTATGCAGATGAAATTACATGGGACGCTCATTACACGAACCGTGCAAATATCTCACGTTCTATATTGGAGAAAAGGCGCAAAGGACTTGTCTTAAATCGAGAGTACACAAACTAGTGACTCCGATTGGGGTCGACTAAACCTAGTCTATTTCAACCCCACTAAATCACACGCAAGCCTGCAATTCACCGTTGAGAGAAGTCCATTTGCTGTGGCTCCTCATTTCTAGAACATGTCCCTCAACATCACGAAAAGCATTGGGATCCTTCACGTTAATATTTGTAGCGACGTTCTGTTCCAAAGTCATCTACAAGATATCCAAAAAACTCGGTGTGTTAATAGAGCGAAGCAGTACTTCTTATCGAGACAAAGACTGCAACTATATAAGTCGCAAGTCTGGCCCAAATGAAGTAATGCTATCTTCTGTGGGCACCTGGATACCAGCTTGGGTATTTAGACTCAGTTCAGCGACGTGCCGTTAGAATTGTCGATGATCCCGAGCTCACAAGTGTTTTAAAGCCCCTTATTCTGAGGAGAGACTGCCTTCTTATGTGTGTTCAACCGCTTTTCCAACAGTGTTCTGAAGAATTGATTGACCTGATGCCCAGTTACCTTCTACCATCGTAGTCACCGATGGGGAGTCCATCCTCACACATGGGAACCAAAATGTTCTCATACTGTGCGGTTTCAAAGAAGCTTCCTATCGTGGATGCTCAGGCTGTGGAATGAGCTCCCCGCTTCAAAAAGGTTGAGGGTTGGTAACGTGCGAGTGATAACCGTTATGTTGCAAGAATCTATAGGCTAGAGTAACTGGTTATCATCAGGTGGGCCGTACGCTTGTTTGCTACCTAAGTATTGTAAAAAAAAGTTTTATATGTTTTATATCTATCATAAAAACAATCATTATTTTAAGTTATTTTCTTACCAGCTCAATAAACTACACATCAACACACTTCAGTTCATCACAAAAATACTTACTGCATTGTGCAGTTTAAAAAACGGCGGCAAATCTTCCTTTTTTAGTTTTTCCAAACAAACTTGAAAGAAAAACCGAAAAAATTCGAAAAACCGGTTTTGGTGTGATGTGAAACCGGTTTTTCTTGTTGGTCAAAACCGTACCGAATAACCGGTTTTTCGATTTTCGGTGAAACCGGTTTTCATTCCCTAGTCAAAACCGTACCAAATAACCGGTTTTTCGATTTTCGGTGAAACCTTGCATTCCCTACCTGAAACCAAAAAAAAAAGTAACCTTTATGTATGAAAAGTAACCTTTCTCAAAATATTTAGTCAAAAGCTAATAGAATAAGTGGTTAGTTGTGACAACTTACAGAAATATGAACTTATAATAATATGAATTGAAATTATAATTATTATGTTAGGTATGTGCCAGCCGCCAAATGTTTAGTGAAGCGACATTTTCTAACATCATGTGTAATGTGAATGATATGATAACAATAAAAAATATTTTATTTGCGAAGCTAGTTTTTTTGAAGACCTGAAAATAACGAAAGATATTGTAATCAAATTGAAAGTAAAATTCGATTTCATTCAATAGTTTTAGATTGATACGCGTACATAAATGCATACATACAGACAGATAAACGAAAATTCTAAGTACGTATTCGATATTATCTTATGAATATTCGGCAACTATTCGGTATTCGGCCTATTCGGCCACTTTTTTGCTATTCGGTATTCGGCCGAATAGTGCGTACTATTCGGCCGAATACCGAATAGCAAATCATGTAAAAAAAGACACGTTATTTTACTCAAAATTATGTATTTATTTCAAAATTATAACATTATAGTACTTAAAATTAATCAGTGGTAAGTTGTGATGGATAAAAACGAGCTTTTCAGCATTTTTTGGTAGCAAACGATTGCGCTTTTCATCGTAAACGTTACCAGCCTCAGAAAATAACCTCTCACTATAAACGCTACTTCCAGGCGAAGAAAGATAAACTTTTGCAAATTTCGAAAGGTTCGCTCGGCCGTCGTCAACTGCCGCGCGAACGCAACGAGAAAAACAGGTTGTGACTTGTCTTATTCCAGCTAACGCGCCCCCACCAAGCATTCGGCGACCGAATATTCGGCGCTTCGGCCGACAGCGTTGCCGAATATTCGGTATTCGGCCAATTCACTATTCGTGGCATCTTTAGAAAATACATAGTTTTCTTGTGAATATTTTGTACAATACCTACATATTTAGCAACACACACACCTAACCGAAGGCGAGCGACTCAAAGTCTCAAACGGATTTTGATAGTTATCCTCATTTGTAAACTTACCAAACTCCAACTCTTGATAAGATTACACTTGATAAAAATGTTAATGGTGGCCAAATCTCGCTATGAAAATATCCTAACTAATATTATACACATCTGAAAGTGAGTTTGTTTGTTAATTTTATTTTTGTTCTGCTTTCATGCTTCAACTATCAACCGATCGCTAAAAAAGGGGTCGAAGATTTTTGTTCAGTCTGGCATATTCATCAAGCGCCTTTTTTTTTTAAGACGGCTTTCGATGTAACCTTTATACATCGATTGAGGACACTCATACGAATATAAAAATAATGGCGTGCCTATGTCCATAACGTTAAAGAGTTCTTTGCAGAAAAATATCGATGTTTGACATCTTCAATTACCATGAAAATTTAGTCATTAAATGTTTTTTCAACACACTCGCTCGTAAAGTGACGTTTTTAGTATCTTAAAGCAGCTTATTACGCACTAGTGCTTTTTACTTTCCATTACCGCACAGTTTTATGATAGGTATAATCCCGATTATGATACGTTTGTACTGTACAAACTGTGTGTATGTTGTACAAATTGTGTGTACAGTTTGTACACACAACTACAAACAGTAGACGTGTTAACGTCTGTGGGGTCTCTGCGATATTATGGCCAAAATAAATTACAATGTATACCGGGTGATTCCCGAATCACGCGGTATACAGGAAGACAAGTTCAAAAAATAAATTCAATTAAATAAATTATTCGAAATAGTTAATTTGATTACGATAGTCCAATAATTTCATTAATTTTAAATACAATAAGTACCTATATTCTACAACCTATGCGGTAAAATAAAGAATACCTACACATAAACTAGTCATTCAAATAATTCGCTTTCAAAAACGGGTCCGTTCGCCAAAAAAGATTAAGAACCAATGATATAAAGTATGTGTATAAGTCGCGAAAGTTTAAAATCAATTTATAATAAAATACATAGTATTATACTCTATTTCACATAGGATGAGTCGTCAAGGTCAAGGGTTTTTTATCAATATCTAGTGAAATTCCATTTGATTACTCTGAAATAATATTCACAATATTTCGTGAAACCTAGCTCTATCATAGTATTCCTTTATTATATCGAAATGAACATTAACCATTGAGAAATTTAATAAAATACCAAGTGTCACCGAACTCATGTTATTTGAAATAGACTATAATAATAACCATACAATATAACATTCCCATATTTCGGGTAATTTACACAAGTGAATATTGGCAACACTGGCTTTGTGACAGATTATTTTGTTCTGGTGAATGAATATTTGTTTTGATGTATAAAATCAATACTAAGTGATTGAATTATTAATTTACCTGTGAAACGTGATTCCTGGTATTTTTTTCCTCCGGTCAGTACGGTTTTTACACCATTTCACTACACAAGACATGCTGTATTTTAATATTTTACGGCACCGTAGACGTATTGACTCTGTTGGTTGACGTTTATCCGCGTAATGGCCGACTAATGTGTGAATGTGTGCGTGCCGGCATGTACGTACAGCGAGGTGGCCGACTCTGAGCGACACAGTTTTTTGTTAGCGAGAATATATCCGACTTTTTTAAATATCTGTGAACACAACCAAATACAGTAGTACCCAACTAATATGGCTTACCGATGTACCTGCGCAGAAGATACATTTTCAAAGCGCGGGAAACGCTATTAGTCGGCAGCTGCCGCCATGTTAGCGCGCGCCGTGCGGAGGGGCGTGACTTGCGAGTAGGGAATGAAAAGCGGTTTCACCGAAAACCGAAAAACCGGTTATTCGGTACGGTTTTGACCAACAAGAAAAACCGGTTTCACAAAACACCAAAACCGGTTTTTCGATTTTTTTCGGTTTTTCTTTCAATGTTTGGAAAAACTAAAAAAGGAAGATTTGCCGCCGTTTTTTAAACTGAGTGCAATGCAGTGAGTATTTTTGTGATGAAGTGAAGTATGTTGATGTGTAGTTTATTGAGCTGGTAAGAAAATAACTTAAAATAATGATTGTTTTTATGATAGATATAAAACATGTAAAACTTTTTTTTACAATACTTAGGTAGCAAACAAGCGTACGGCCCGCCTGATGATAACCAGTTACTCTAGCCTATAGATTCTTGCAACAACGGTTATCACTCGCACGTTACCAACCCTCAACATTTTTGAAGCGGGGAGCTCATTCCACAGCCGGAGCATCCACGATAGGAAGCTTCTTTGAAACCGCACAGTATGAGAACATTTTGGTTCCAATGTGTGAGGATGGACTTCCCCATCGGTGACTACGATGGATCAAGGTAACTGGGCATCAAATCAATCAATTCTTCAGAACACTCTTGGAAAAGCGGTTGAACACACATAAGAAGGCAGTCTCTCCTCAGACTAAGGGGCTTTAAAACACTTGTGAGCTCGGGATCATCGACAATTCTAACGGCACGTCGCTGAACTGAGTCTAAATACCCAAGCTGGTATCCAGGTGCCCACAGAAGACAGCATTACTTCATTTGGGCCAGACTTGCGACTTATATAGTTGCAGTCTTTGTCTCGATAAGAAGTACTGCTTCGCTCTATTAATCACACCGAGTTTTTTGGATATCTTGTGGATGACTTTGGAACAGAACGTCGCTACAAATATTAACGTGAAGGATCCCAATGCTTTTCGTGATGTTGAGGGACATGTTCTAGAAATGAGGAGCCACAGCAAATGGACTTCTCTCGGTGAATTGCAGGCTTGCGTGTGATTTAGTGGGGTTGAAATAGACTAGGTTTAGTCGACCCCAATCGGAGTCACTAGTTTGTGTACTCTCGATTTAAGACAAGTCCTTCGCGCCTTTTCTCCAATATAGATCGTAAGCTATTTGCACGGTTCGTGTAATGAGCGTCCCATGTAATTTCATCTGCATAGCAATGAATGCTGGCAATAGAGAGTATATTATTCATATGCTGGAGGAACAGTGTTGGGGATAATTTAGAGCCTTTCGGGACGCCAGCATTAATGTCATGCTATCGGAGCAATTACTATCAACGAAGGCTCTTATGTATCTGCCAGACAGCAAGCAAGCAATCAGTCATGATTGGTGTTATTTTTTACCCGTCTGCACGACAGCAAAAACTAGGTAATTTTTTTT
>OX596247.1:9090656-9179509 GCA_951394255.1 Polyploca ridens
CTACATGAAATTGCTTCTTTCCAAATTTCATGGATCTAGGTCAACGGGAAGTACCATAGGTTTTGATTCCCTAGCGGGCGTCGAAATATGCGGCATATTCGGCCGTATCTTTTGATTGCGTTGACTAGAACTAGAAGTTTGATTTTTGTACGTCTCAGTGACATTTAGCGCACTTTGGCGCGACACCACTGCCATGTTTAAGACGCGTCGCAGGGAAGCTGGTACCATTTCTGAGTAGTGGTGTCTTTACAATTACCCACTTCTACGTCCAACGATGATTTCAATTTAACCGTCGAGTAATCCTCGAAAAGCGGGACTGGGCCTGTCCCGCGCGGGACATTTAATTTTGGGCTAAAAATCGGGACGTCCCGCCAAAATCGGGACGTCTGGCAACGCTGGTCGCTTGTCGCTGACCAAAACAACACCTGTATATGCAGTGTAAAAGAAAAGGACGTAGGTACAGTAGTACCCAACTGATATGGCGCGTCGTGAATCTTAGTTCGTACAGAAAAGAAAGCATGGCCCCGAAGATTAACGAAAGAATGCTTAAAACTTACAATCAACCTTAGATCACTGCTATAAGGTTCATAATATACTGCAGCTGTTAGTTCCGTCTCACTCGCAAGTCACGCCCCTCCGCACGGCGCGCGCTAACATGGCGGCAGCTGCCGACTGTTGGTTTTTGAACGTAACTAGCATTATAAACTTGTAAACATTATTTCCTTTTCCGCATCCCTTCCTTTCTACATGCACCGAAATATATATGTGTGCGTCACTCATACACGCGCAACTGCATCGTACAACGACAAAAATCTCCCATTACTTTAATGTCTTCAACCGCAACACACTAACTTTCGTCGCGCGTGATTAATCGAAACTTTAAGGGTCCATCCGCCTCCAAAATATTCCAAATATACTGTGAAACGTGTAATTAACATGATCCAAATATAGTGCTGTGTACATTTGTGAGTTTCCAACAATTTAAGAAGAAAAATTCACTCGCGCTGGCCGCGCGAGTCGCCCACGATTTGTCCACGATATGGTGGCATTTTGAAGAACGTCGCTGAAAGAGATTTATCAAGTAAGTGCATGTGTCCATCATTCTGCAGCCTGTGGAACCTTTCTTGATACTCCAAAAGCCCCAGCACGGCTGCATTTCCTAGCCCCCCAATATTCTTTACAAGTACCTAAATCTTTAATTCCAATTTAATACCTATTTATGATACAGTCCATTAAACCGCTAACTAAAGTGAAGAAGAAGTCAATTGCTTCTCCATTTTTTCTGGTCACTTCGATCCGGATTATAACCATTTTTCTGGTCAATATTTTTTCTGAAATTTTCGCTTCATTAAACTTAAAGGACACCTTATAATCTCGTTCCCTACCTATAGTATTTATTTGTATTACATATATACTTACGTATATTCATTACATTTATATTTATTACTCGCACAATATAGATAATATATTTATGCCATATTAATTAAGATAGTTTGTCAAATTTTTATTATTTCTACACCCCGCTTTGGCAAGCTATTCTTATTTTTTTTTCCCCGCATTAATACTGGTATTGAATAATTATTAATACTGTGAGTGAATATAAAATTATCGCTAAATAATATATTTTATTAATATTTCGCAATATTGTAGGTAGATTCATATAACTCTTGTGCCGGTGCGTGGTGCGTATATTTGAACGACTCGCTCGATCTCGGCTGCTAGTGTAGTGCATACCTACGTATATCTATACAGGTAGGCATAGTGCGCTTCCCGATTGACGTTTCTAAGTAGGTCAGTGTCAAACGTCAGCCCGGTTCGTAAACGTTTGTTTACAAGTTTCATATATAATTCGCGCGATCGAAATTAGTTAAAATCTTTTGTTTTTATTGTGTATTTTTACATAATCTGTTGTTTTTTATCGCTATAACCGCTACTTTCTTTAAATTGAGAATAAATAGTCACTAAAATGTCTAAAAAGAACAAAATAGGCGAGTGTGAGGAAAGTTCAAGTTCTACAAAGTGTTTAGAATTATCAATTTTAAAGTCGAAACTTGAAGTGTATTTTCAACGCATGCAAAGTGTTTATGACTCAGCCAAGGCTGCATCAGCTGATTCCCAACAGTTACCGTTGTTTCTACAACAAGCTGTAAGTATTCATGAAATTCGCACTAAGTTTGAGGAATCATTAGATGAATTTAATTTGTATTCTTTAAAGTCAGATCCAACTTATAAAGTGAACTACAGCAAGTGGTTAGCATTTGAGGATTTATATTGTTATGTTAAGGAATTGCACTCTGCAAACACAGATCAGGTTCACCCCGCTGAGTCAAAAATTAATTTGAAACCTAGAAGAAAACTTCCTCCCATCGACTTGCTTTCTTTTGATGGTGATTTAAAAAAATGGCCTCTATTTTATGCCCAATTTGATAGTCTTGTTAACAATAACAGTTCTCTAACTGATAGCGAGAAAGTGTTCTATTTGGTCGGCAAGTTGACTGGTAGTGCAACATCAGTTTGTGCAGGTTTGCCTGCCACCGCAGATAATTATACTCTTATATGGAATGCTCTCATACAAAAATATGATGATCCCCGTTCGCTAGCATGTTCTTATTTAAATCAATTATTAGATTTTAAGCCGCTGATTACAAATAGTGCTGCCGGTCTTGAGTTGTTTATTAATAACTTTAATTCAGCTATTCAAGCTCTTAAACAATTAAAATTAAATAATTTATTAGATTTTGTGTTTTTACATATTGCTCTTCAGAAGCTTGATACAGATACAATAAAATTATTTGAAACTACTTTTCGCAAGGAAAAATTTCCCACATATGAACAACTTTTTAGTTTTATTTGTGAACAAAGTAAAGTTTTATCCCGCACATCTAATAAAAGTTTTGATGTATTACAGAGTAGATTACAGAGTAGATTACAAAGTAAAGGTTTATCCACATCTAGGAAAACAGTACCTACTCCTAAACCTACTCAGTCTTTTATGAACACAAATTCTAATGTTAACAAAAATATTTGTTTGCTATGCAAAAGTGACAAACATGAACACATGTACTCTTGTGCTATGTTTATGAAGTTGACTCCGCAAGAAAAATATAATTTTATTAAAAATAACTTTTATTGTCACAATTGCTTAAGTTTTAAACACAAGACTATGGCATGTACTTCAAAGCATAATTGCACTCATTGTTCAGCTCGGCACCATTCTCTTCTTCATTTTAACCCGCCAACTCAACCGCAGTGCAACTTAGCTGTTTCTTCGCCCGTACCCACGGGTAATATCGCACACATGGGTAATTCCGTACCCACGGGTAATTCCGTACCCATGGGTAATTCCGTACCCACGGGTAATTCCGTACCCACGGGTAATTTCGTACCAGCTTCGGTACCCGCTACCGTTCACACCCTGTCTTCTGAGACAGCCGCAAGCTCGGAATTTTCTGCAATTCGGAGTAAAGTCGACCCGTCGACACCGCACACTTCTGTTCTTAACAGTAAGTCTTCTTTTTGTTCTATTTCGCGTGATCACGCTGATCACACTCGCACCGCTACTACTACCTTGTTAGGTACCGCTAAAATTAAAGTATTTGACAACTTTAACCGCACTCACTTCTTGAGATGTCTGATCGACCCGGGCTCTCAAAGTGATTTTATTTCTCAAGATTGTTGTAATAGGTTATCGCTACCTATTTCAACTCAAAACCGCTTTTCTGAAGTTAAAGGTATTGGAGGAGTTTCACATAAAATCAAGGGGTTTACAGACCTAGATTTTACTTCGCGCTTTGATAACGGCCATGTTTATTCTATTCAACCAATGATTGTCGAACGCATCACGTCACACCTACCCGACGCGCACGTGGATATTGGTGCAATGGAAAGAGTTTTTCGCGACTTACCGTTAGCGGATGACGACTTTTCTAAGCCCGGTCCTATCGATTTACTTTTAGGTGTCAGGGTTTACTGTGACATTTTATCTTTCGACAAAGTCAGAGGTTCTAAAAACTCTCTAATTGCCTTGGAAACTACTTTAGGTTACGTCCTCATGGGCGACGCACCCGTTCTATCAGCGCCCACTTCTACCCGCGTATTTTGTGCTTTTACTCGTGATTCTTTAGATCAATCTTTAGAGAAGTTTTGGTCTGTGGAAGAATTGCCTGATAAGAAGTTTTTAAGTCCAGACGAGCAGGAGTGCGAAGACACATATGTCGCTACGACTACTCGCAAAGACGATGGGAGTTTCTCGGTACATCTTCCTTTCAAGGATAGTCCCGAGAAACTAGGCAATTCTTACATCACGGCCAAACGACGCTTTTTATTACTCGAAAAGAAGTTCGCAAAGTCCCCGGAATTACGTGTAATATAGTAACGTTATTCTCGACTACATCGATAAGGGAATTTTATCGCGAGTACCGCCAGACGAGTGTATCTTACCTTGCTTTTACCTGCCGCACCACCCTGTGGTACGTGACGACAAATCTACAACGCGCCTCCGCATCGTGCTGAATGGTAGCGCCGCTACTAATACTAATTTGTCTCTCAATGACATTCTTCACACAGGTTGCAATTTGCAAGCTGATATATTTCACATTCTTTTGAATGTCCGCATTTTTCGTATTGCATTTCTTGCTGACGTAAAACAAATGTATTTGTGTATTTACGTTCACAAACCGCACCGCAAATTTCAACGTATTTTATACCGCTTCTGCGATGATGAACCGATTGAGACTTACGAGTTCAATCGCGTTACGTTCGGACTCTGTTCATCACCATTCTTAGCTTTGCGCACTCTGCGTGAACTAGCTTCTCGCGAGAGAGACAACTATCCTCTCGCCGCCACAGTCTTGGAGAGAGATGTTTATATGGATGACCTGGCTTCCTCTGCTTCGTCATGTACAGAAGCAGCTGTGATAGCTCAGCAGCTCATTCAGTTATTTAAAAAAGGAGGATTCGACTTAATCAAGTGGACGAGTAATTCGCCTGAGTTACTCGAAAGTATCCCCGTCTCTCACCGTCAATCCGAGTCAATCTCTTTCGATGATGAAAGTGTTTTTAAGATTCTCGGTCTTCGTTGGCTTCCTGTGACTGATAATTTTAATTTTTTAACTTCGCAACCGCCGTCTCTTTGTACTAAACGCGCTATTTTATCTGCAACCGCACGGTTGTATGATGTTCTTGGTCTCGTCGGACCCGCTATTCTTTTTGCAAAGTTATTGATCAAGGAGCTGTGGCTTCTCAAGCTCGCGTGGGACGATGTTCCTCCAGCTCACATCGTTGAACTGTGGCAGCGCTATACTTCTGAGTTGCCATTACTTTCTCAACTCAAATTTCCTCGTCACATAGGCATTGAAACCGATTCTAGCGTCTCACTGCTTGCATTTGCTGACGCAAGTGAGAAAGCATACGGCTGTGTCATTTATTCACACGTTGAGAATGACAATGAGAACCCTATAGTTTCCTTGCTTTGTTCCAAGTCTCGGGTTTCATCCCCGACTAAAATTGTTACTTTAGCTCGTCTAGAGCTCAACGCTCTCGTTCTTGTAGCGAGATTGCTTCGCACCGTTTATGATACGTTGTCTCAACGTCACCGCATTGACAATATTTATGTTTTTTCAGACTCTGTAGTCGCTCTTTGTTGGGTTTCTTCATCACCTCATAGGTTTAGCACCTATGTCGCTAACAGAATTTCGCAATTCCAGTCACTTTTATCTCCTGACACTTGTTACCACATCGCAGGCGTACAGAACCCTGCTGATTGTATTTCCCGCGGGCTTCTCCCTTCGCAGTTAGTGAAACATGAGCTCTGGTTCTCAGGACCTTCGTGGGCTTCATTACCAGCCAGCGAATGGCCTATACAAAAATTTTCCGCTCGTTCAGATGACTGTGACTTACCGGAATTGAAAACTGTTTCACATCTTATTAATACTCATGAAGAAGAAAACCCTCTCAGCGCACTTACTTCAAGGTTTTCCTCATGGCAGAAACTTTTACGATCTACTGTTTACCTTCTTCGATTTATTAAAAAGTTGCCAAGGAATAACCTAATAACCGCTAACGATTTAGATGTTGCTGAATCTTTTATTATTAAAATAACTCAACGTTTTTCCTTTCGTGGGGATATTCGTAATATTCAAGCTGGAATATCGCCTTCCTCCGGTTTGAGAAAACTGTTTCCTTTCATTCATGAAGGAATTTTAAGAGTCGGTGGTAGGCTTGGTAAATCAAGTTTAGATTATTCTCATAAACATCCAGCTGTTTTACCAAAAAAGGGACATGTTATTGATCTTTTGATTGATTATTATCACCGCGAATATTGCCATGCCGGTCCCCAACTTACCCTTTCAATTATAAGGGAAAAATATTGGGTCTTGTCTGGTAGACGCGCTGTTAAACAACGCGTTCACAACTGTTTAAAATGTTTTAAACTAAATCCGAAACAGACTTTCCCAGCTATGGCAGACTTGCCACAGTGTCGTGTTGAGCAATCGAAGGCATTCACACACACAGGTATAGACTACGCTGGTCCACTTTATATAACCTTAACTAGGAAACGTGGTGTACGAAGTCAAAAAGCGTACTTATGCATTTTTATATGTCTGGTAACTAAAGCGGTTCATTTTGAACTCGCTTCTGATTTAACTTCCATTACTTTTTTAAACGCTTTTAAACGGTTCCTATCGAGACGTGGTACTTGCAAGTTTCTGTATAGCGATAATGGTACAAATTTTGTAGCTTCAAAAGCTTACTTAAATGAACTTTATTCCTTTTTATTAACTGATGATTATTACAAGTCTTTTAGCTCAGAGCTTGCAAAGAACCGTATTACTTGGCACATGAATCCTCCAACCGCTAGTCATTTCGGCGGTATTTGGGAGGCTAATATAAAGAGCGCTAAATCTCTTCTATTCCGCGTCATAGGACGACAAATTTTGACTTTTGAGGAGATGGTCACTGTGCTCAACCAGATAGAGGCTGTGCTTAATAGCCGCCCGCTTACCACATTGAGTTGTGACCCATCAGAGCCTTCTGCACTTACGCCAGCGCATTTTTTACTTACCGCACCCTTAGAATTCTTACCTGCAGCTGACTTAAGTGGAGAAAGAGCGAGTCTATTGACGCGATTTTCCCTTATGGATTCGTTAGTACAAACTTTTTGGAAACGTTTTAAAACTGAGTATCTCCATAACTTACAAGTTCGTGAAAAATGGAATACTCCGTCTAACCCACTCACAGTAGGTTCTTTAGTACTGGTAAATATGGAAAACTCTCCTCCTTTACAGTGGCCATTAGGAATAATTACTCGTGTTTTCCCTGGCCATGATGGCGTTATTCGTGTTGTCGAAGTTAAGACTTCGAACGGCGTATACAAACGGCCAGTAGTTAAGCTGTCACCGTTACCCGTGCAGTAGAGTCTTTCATATTCAGCTTTATCTATAGTTATAGGCTTTTATATGTGTATTTCTATAGTATTATTTTTCATTTATTTTTTCTTTAAAGGCGTTCCTTTAAGGCGGGGGGCATGTTGGTTTTTGAACGTAACTAGCATTATAAACTTGTAAACATTATTTCCTTTTCCGCATCCCTTCCTTTCTACATGCACCGAAATATATATGTGTGCGTCACTCATACACGCGCAACTGCATCGTACAACGACAAAAATCTCCCATTACTTTAATGTCTTCAACCGCAACACACTAACTTTCGTCGCGCGTGATTAATCGAAACTTTAAGGGTCCATCCGCCTCCAAAATATTCCAAATATACTGTGAAACGTGTAATTAACATGATCCAAATATAGTGCTGTGTACATTTGTGAGTTTCCAACAATTTAAGAAGAAAAATTCACTCGCGCTGGCCGCGCGAGTCGCCCACGATTTGTCCACGATATGGTGGCATTTTGAAGAACGTCGCTGAAAGAGATTTATCAAGTAAGTGCATGTGTCCATCATTCTGCAGCCTGTGGAACCTTTCTTGATACTCCAAAAGCCCCAGCACGGCTGCATTTCCTAGCCCCCCAATATTCTTTACAAGTACCTAAATCTTTAATTCCAATTTAATACCTATTTATGATACAGTCCATTAAACCGCTAACTAAAGTGAAGAAGAAGTCAATTGCTTCTCCACCGACTAATAGCGTTTCCCGCGCTTTGAAAATGTATCTTCTGCGCAGGTACATCGGTAAGCCATATTAGTTGGGTACTACTGTATTTGGTTGTGTTCACAGATATTTAAAAAAGTCGGATATATTCTCGCTAACAAAAAACTGTGTCGCTCAGAGTCGGCCACCTCGCTGTACGTACATGCCGGCACGCACACATTCACACATTAGTCGGCCATTACGCGGATAAACGTCAACCAACAGAGTCAATACGTCTACGGTGCCGTAAAATATTAAAATACAGCATGTCTTGTGTAGTGAAATGGTGTAAAAACCGTACTGACCGGAGGAAAAAAATACCAGGAATCACGTTTCACAGGTAAATTAATAATTCAATCACTTAGTATTGATTTTATACATCAAAACAAATATTCATTCACCAGAACAAAATAATCTGTCACAAAGCCAGTGTTGCCAATATTCACTTGTGTAAATTACCCGAAATATGGGAATGTTATATTGTATGGTTATTATTAATACTATGTATTTTATTATAAATTGATTTTAAACTTTCGCGACTTATACACATACTTTATATCAGTGGTTCTTAATCTTTTTTGGCGAACGGACCCGTTTTTGAAAGCGAATTATTTGAATGACTAGTTTATGTGTAGGTATTCTTTATTTTACCGCGTAGGTTGTAGAATATAGGTACTTATTGTATTTAAAATTAATGAAATTATTGGACTATCGTAATCAAATTATGGTGGGTTTTTGCGTTAAAATATCAATATGGAAAACGAGGAGCCTCCCAGGATAAAGGTAAGGACTTACCAGGAACTCCTATGGCAATCCAATGATTATGAGCACCACCACTTCACAAATCACAAATTTCACATGCGTTTCGTTCTGTAGCGTCTTTCGTACTGAATGTTGCGAGGCGCGCGTCTCGTTTTACTCGCACACACGCGTTTGGCGATGCGTTGCCGAAGTATGTAGAAGATTCCCGAAGCTCTTTTCTCGCTCACACATATGATGTGGGAAAAGGAGAGGAATCGGGAAGCAGAGGCTCGTCATTGATACTCAATATGAGTAGATTTCTACTATAAATATTATTATAGGTATTTTGGCCTAAACATCCTCCGCCGCCTTGAGAATACGTAGTGTTCTCAAAAGAAAGAAAAAATAATTAATTATAAGAACTAATTACAGATTATAATAATTACTAAAGTACTGAATATAAGATGCGGTATGATTAATTTTTATTGTGAGGGTAATGGACATAACTTGACAATGGGTCTTTTGAATGATCCATTTGAAGTTTTTACTAAAGCGACGCGGATATTTCCATCCTTGCCAGGATAAACTTGTGATATTATGCCCAACGGCCAACGTAAAGGGGGAATATCATCTTGATGTATAAGAACCACAGTACCAATCTTAATGTTATTTTTATCAATGAGCCATTTCTGTCTAACTTGACGATTATGTAAATATTCTATACGCCATCTTTTCCAATAGCTACACACCATCTGATCTAATAATTGTTTCCGACAACGTAAAGATATGGTTTCCTCGGACACATTCTGAAGCGGCAATGAAGTCAATGGTGAAGCCATTATAAAGTGAGCGGGAGTAAGAGGCTCCGGGTAGGGATCCTCAGATAAAATGCAAAGCGGTCTAGAATTTAAGACTGTTTCAATTTGGGTAAGAACAGTGAGGAGCTCTTCATATGTGAGGAGCTGCGAACCGATAACACGGTATAAATGAGTTTTAATCGATTTTATATTAGATTCCCACAATCCTCCGAAATGTGGGGCGCGGGGTGGAATCATTTTCCATTCAATGCGGTACTGATCGGTAAGTAGTTCTTGTAATTGAGCTTTAGCTCCGACAAAGTTAGTTCCGTTATCGGAGTAAAGAAAAGAAACAGGTCCTCGACGGGAAATGAATCGCTTAAAAGCGGAAATAAAAGTATCTGATGACACATCAGTTGCCAATTCGATGTGTACAGCTTTGGTTACTAAGCATATAAATAAACAAATATATGCCTTTTGGCTCTTTTGACCTCTGCGTCTACATAATGTTACTTTAATGGGTCCAGCATAGTCAACACCCGTATGCACAAACGCTTTGGTCTCCTGAACGCGGCAAGAGGGTAAATCAGCCATTTTTGGGCTGAGAAATGAAGGGGAATTTTTAAAACAAAAGTTACATGAATGTACTCTGTGTCTAATGACACTTCTAGCGGACAGTATCCAATATTTCTGGCGCAACAGTGAGCTCAGAAGATTGGCACCAGTATGGCAATGAGCACGGTGAAAATAGTCTATAATAAGATGAGTAACGTGGTCATGTTTAGGTAAAAGAGCGGGATGCTGAGCTTCATACGGAAGATTTGCATTTGAAAGTCTACCTCCAATTCTAATAATTTTATCTTGATCTATAAAGAGGTCAAGTTTTTTAAGAGGGGAAGATAATTTAACTTTTTGAATATTATTAAATAAATTTTGAAAATGAACTTGTTGTACAGAGCGTATTAAATATACTTCAGCTTTATTTAGCTCAGAAGCTGTGATGCGGCTGTGACCTTGATCACGAGAAATTATGCGAGAAAATCTAAGTATGTATACTATTATACGTAATATTTTATTCCATGATGAGTATTTCAGAGCAAGCTCGTAAATTAAATTAAGCTCAACAGAAGCGGACGCGGTACAAGTAACAAGCGTTTTACTATTAAATTCAGGTAGGTCCTCACAGCATTCGGGACTAAATGGAGTGATAGGCCATTCTGAAACTGGATCTTTTAACCATTTCGGGCCGTGCCACCATAAGTGATGTGACACTAGCTGCTCAGGTAAAATACCTCTAGAGAGACAGTCGCTAGGATTTTCTATACCACTAACGTGGTAGAAATGTTTTGGGTCAAGATTTTCTTGACATTTAGCAATGCGGTTACTAACGAAAACATTCCATCTATGTGGAGATGAATGTATCCATGACAGAGTAATTTTAGAATCGGAGAATGCGAATATATTATCAATAGCATTTCGAGCACTATAAGTCTCATTATAACTAGCGCGTAGCTGTGGATAGCGTAGCTTGGTACGCTCCAAAGCAAGTAAACGGCGGTGAGCAACGGAACGGGATTCACCTAACACGTCAGGATCCTCACGAAAAGGTAACGCGGTGCAATATCTGCCTGCGGAGTCCCGTGAGAAGTTACGAGAGAACAGCTGTTCACACTCCTTTTCGGCCGAGCTCATAAATTTTTGCGCGGGAATTTCTTCGAGCTCCCAAAACTTAAGTAGGGAATCATCTAAAGAAATAGTAAGGTCATTGGGACCAGAAATGAAAAAAGTCGCGGTATTAAAATAAGTGGATGCATTTTTATTAATATTAGAGTTAGCGGGAACGTCACCCATAAGAATATAACCGAACACGGTTTCAAGGGCAGAAGGAGCGGGAGGTGCAATAATTTATTGACCTAATAATAAAAATGGGAACAATTGTGCCCCGAGAACTACTTCGACCTCTCCGGGAATGTGCCACAGAGGGTCAGCGAGCGGTAAGTTACCTAAATGTTGCACTATAGAAGTCTCAACATATTCAGTCGGTAACCTGTCAGTAATGCAATCAACGACAAGAGCGGTAATATTATAAAAATATTTTTTATTTTTCGCGGTTATTTTAAATTGAACGTAGCCGTGAATAGGACGCGAAGTGGATCCTACACCCTTTATAAAAGAATTGCTAAGCGGTATTATATTTAAATTTAGTTGTTTACAACAGGCAGTTGTAATTATGTTGTTTTGAGACGCGTTATCTATTAAACATCTAACTGAAATATATTTATTGTCCTTATTAGACGCATAAACTTGAGCGGTTGATAAAAGTACAGTAGTATGGGAAGGATTTAATTTATTAAAAGAATCGCGTTCGTTATCATTATTCTTATCAACTCGCGCTCGGGTGCATAGCGACACCGGTTGAGGCACAGAACAGATAAATAAGGTTAGAATGGTAATGTGGGCGGGGCAAGCGCGCCACAGTTATGATTCGATAATCATAACTCGACCGATTCGCGGTCAGTGCGCGTCGGATTACATTGGAGAACAGAGCTCTGCTTATAATGCCGTGTTGTGCTATAATAACGTGTAAGACAAAAAAGTCAGACCTCAAGTATAGAGCGAGGAGGTATATCTTTCCATCGGTAAGTCGAAAATAACATTTAATTACAATATTATTAGTAAAAAACATAAAAACATATTGAACACTATGAAATACCAAACATTAACAAAATTATTACAACAAGTTATGAAAAACATACATTGACCGATGTGTACTCGCTCAATCAGCGCAATGACCAAATCCGCTTTCAATGTACTGCATACATTGCGTCTTCTACACTTCGTCCTTTGCCCTGATTGGCAGTAATGTAAGGCGCAGCATGTTTATCGATAGTGACGTGACCATGTGGTTTAGTTAAATAAAATCATCGATAGAATTCTAGACTATATATAATATAATTACGTTTGACAAAGATAATTTTGGAATTATTTTATATTTAATTAACGATAGTACATTTTTAGTTAGACGTATTTTGAAATTAGATATTATTATTAATCATTGAATGAATGTGACCGAATGATATAAATGGACATATAAGACCCCTCCTCATCTACGAGTATTTACTATGATGTATTTAGTATTATAATCTAAGTAAAATGTAATTTGACTAATGCAATAAATTATAAATTGTAGGTTTCCTAAAGAACCTAACGCCAGGGAACAATGGATTGGCGTGACAGGTAGAGGTAACTGGAAGAGCCGATAACCGATGTGGAAGAAAGGTTCTCGAGTGGCGACCACGTACTGGAAAGTGCCGAGCGGGACGACCTCCCACCAGGTGGACCGACGACCTGGGGCCCAATTCTCACTTCCCTCGAACTAGCCTTCGAATCGAACTTGCATTACGAGTTCTATTTCGACCGTAAAATTTCGAGGGGCGGAGTCTATTTTTCGATTCCTGTATTCTCGGCACTAATCGAACTAACCTTCGAAATAAGTTCGAGTGTAAGGAGTAAATGTTGCCATTATGATGGATACAAATTGCACGATGCGTTTCGTTTCACTTGATAATTACGTTTTGTTAACGTACGTGATAATTTTATATCTTAAATTAAAATTTAAAAGATTTTAATGAATATTTTAATAAAATATTTAAAACAACGTTTTACTCTTATTATATCCTAATATATCCGGAATTCATAAGTTAATCAATTTCATATAATAATTATAAATGAATATGACAAAATATTTTCTGTGAGTAACGGAAATCCTTAGGCTTATCTGTCATTACGTTTCCAAATGACAACCTAACTGTTTGACGTTTGATAGTTCGCATTCGAAATACGTTTCGAACGGTCCCGACCAGTCGAAGTAGTTCGAGCGCTAGCCCTCGAAAAATAAGAGAAAATGGCGGCTTCGAAATTCTCAGAATAGCCTAACTTGATTTTCACTCGAAAAAAGTACGAATTCGAACTTTATTTGGAACAAGTGATTAATTCGAGTGAATGAGAATTGGCTCCCTGGTCAGATCTACTATCCGATTCAGTTCTACACATTGTGGTACACTTTACGAAAAAACGATCACACCTCTACAGATGATGCACAATCAAGAATTGAAAGTATAGGATCAAATCTATATTTGAAATTTAGCATAGGTAATTAAAATGTTTGTCTAGATGATAAGACTTACCATATACATTGAGCTATAGTGATAATAGCTCAATAACCATATATGGTTTTCCGGGGTGTGATGATGAAGTAGGAGGGCATGCGCTGGATGGGGTTGTTGGAATTGTCGTGAGATGAACTTTGACCACATGTGGTATCCCTGGTCTGATGATGGAGTAGAATGGTAGATATTTAAACTGTATAACGGAGCAACTTATCCTAGCCGTGTTTGGGGTTGTTGGAATTGTCCTGAGAACAGCTTTGACCATATATGGTTTTCGGGCTCTGATGATAGAGTAGGAGGGTAGGTAATGAAACTCCATAGCGCAGCAACGTATCCTAGCCATGTTTGGGGTTGTTGGAATTGTCGTGAGATGAACTTTAGCCATATATTGTATTCAGGGTCTGATGATGGAGTTGGAGTGTGGGTAAGCACTGAAACTCCATAGTGGAACGACTTATCCTTATCCTAACCATATTTGGGCTTATTGAAATTAAAATATTAAACTTAGTTACAAAAAAATCTTACGAGCCCTTACAAAGCTGCGCTTTTAGCTAGTATATAGTAAAAAAATAAAATAAAATAATTTCTTAATATTAATTTCATGTTACATTTTTCCCCACGCATTCATCAGATAATTTATCGATAAAAATATCGACTTTATCAAGCAAATCAAATCTATCAAATTTAGCTTCATAATTTTAACAGCTCACGCCTATGAAGTATCGTATTTTTTCGGTAATTACTTACTAACGATAATGTCGTTCTTCATTGACGGGTCCCACCCACTTAGTGAAGTGCCACGCACAACGAACAACCAGACTATCAATAATCAGTTTAGAAATAAAACAAATCGAACATTAGAAGTTAAGATTTAGTTAACTTTATAATTTGTTGTAAAAATTTTCGTTATTTGTTTTGTTATTTGTTAATTTTTGTTATTTGTTAGTTTTTATAATATATTATATATCTATCACGCAGTTATCCGTAAAAAAACCACTACATACCCTAATAGTTTTAAATAATAGTTTAATTGTCACAAATTGATTATTGCCGGTCCAAAAAATCATTATGCTGAATAATAATATAATTAATTCAATAGAAAAAGATATGTTAGTTTTGTGTAATCCGTACAGCATAACCATGCAACTATCGATTCCAAGTTCTATGAGAATAATAATTGATAATCGAACCGATTCATTAACGATTATACACTACCCATCCCTACTGTAAGTTGTCAACATTTTTGACAGGTGTATGCATTTTTGCGTGTGTGAGTGTCTATGCCCACGGTAGCTTCGATGTAGTGGGCGAACGAATATCTGCCCTGAGATTTATGTGTGCGTGATTTGGTTGTGTGCGAAATATTTGTAAAAATATGATTGCGTATGTGTAGAAATTAAAATAGTGGGGGTCAAGCGGCGACACAGGTCCTAGTACAAAATTGGAGCGAGGGCCTTTCCAACCTTATTTATCTATTCCGTGGGTTGAGGAGCGTCCGTAGCGTTAGAAGGAGACGCGGTCGGATGCGCGGGCGAGGCTGCGCACGGGAGCGGTCGCGGCGCGGCGCGGGCGGCGGCGGACGGCTGCGCGCAAAGCTGCGCGATGCGGTTATCGCTATTATCAAGACGCGCCGAGTGAGAGGGACGCGAGTCGGAAACTATTTGTTGCGATTGTGAATTACTATCCAAATGCAAAAGAGAATGATGGTGTTTATTACAAGTTTTACAACTATACGACGACTTACACTGAGAAGCAGTATGCGTAAGGCTGAGGCAGTTTACACAGCCTTTTTTAGATTTAACAAAATCTAAACGATCTTTAGTATTAAGTGCTTTAAAAGAGGAACAATAAAAAATCTGATAGTGATCAGATTTATTACAAAATAAGCAAGTGCTTTTATTATTATTATCGCGTGCAAGGAAAGCATGGTGGACTGTGTTTGAATTACGCGGTTGAGACCGATAAGCGGGCGGATTATTAAGGTTGCTACCGACTGGGGCGGTTCGCGCGGAGCCAGCAATTGGCGTAGAAGTGCGGTCTAATATTTTTACTTGCGATTTAATAAAATCAACAAAATCCTTATAAGAAGGAATTTCTTTATTCCTCATAAACATTTCAAAGGAAATAGCGGTTGCGGGATCTAACTTCTTTAAAGCTAAAGAAAGTAAGATAAAATCTTTCATATCTTCAATACCTAACTGTTCCAAAGCAGATACAGAAGCGTGGAAAGTTTCAATGAACGTATTTAAAGACGCGGAATTATTTAATGCGGGTTTAATATTGAATAAATTAGACATGTAGTGTGAGCCTAATGCTCTTTTATCTTGATATTTTTGAACTAAGCTGTCCCAAATAGAATTATAATTATCACCGGACGGTATAATACCTGCCGTGATTTTTAAACCATTTCCTGTTAATTTACCTACAAGATATTGTACTCTTTGAGAATTCGAAAGATCAGGATTTGAATGTATATTAGATTTAAAAGATTCAAAGAAGACGGGCCAATTTTCTATTTTTCCATCAAATGACGGAATTTGAATTGGTGGTAGTTTGATACGACCTTTATATTGGGACGGAATAGTATTCTGCGCGGACACATTCGACGTAATATTTGTCTTACTGACGATAAGAGAACGAACCCTTTCTATTCGGGTGTACACTGTATCAAAGGAAATCATTTTTTTATAATCAATCTTATATTCTGGATCAAGTTGCATATTTAACGCGTTAATTGTATCTAAATTGGCACTAAATTCATGACGAATTGTACTAATAATTTCAGTGTCCGCCATGAATGTCTCTGAGGAACGAAGGTCTGCACTCGCGGATGTGGAAACATTCTTAGAAGAATCATATAAGAACGATAATTGTTCAAAAATAGCTTCATTTTTAGCTTCCAATATTTTAATTTTAGTTTCAATAGCTTCCATTGTGAAAGATTGCGTAATAATAAATTGCAAAATTACCTAATTAAAGTAAAATGACGTAGGTAAGTAGGTAGGTATATCCAACAGTTTAGGCACCTACCTATATAGGTATGAAAGTTTATTTCAAGTCGACAGACAAGGCTCATAGAATGCAATTATATGCGTAGTAATAGTACAAATAGTAAGTACGTATTGCGGTTATTAGTACACCATATGATTTCGTATAATAAGATACGAATCGGTACCTATAAAATCTAAGTCCTAAAAATATGGAGGAGCGGCGGCGGTATTGAATACCTAACTACTTTTTATCACGATTGGCGTGGTAAAAATGGCGGGAGTACGAAATATCGTATTTATATAGTCTAAAACCTATTTATGAGGTATAAGACTTGCGTATTATGAGGTATATACCTATTTAGAGGCATAAAACCTATAGAAAGCGGGAAATTATACGTGATTTGATATGAAATTAAATTACTGTAATGGCTGACTCAAAATGAATCCGCTCGAAGGCGTACCAGAAAAAATGGTGGGTTTTTGCGTTAAAATATCAATATGGAAAACGAGGAGCCTCCCAGGATAAAGGTAAGGACTTACCAGGAACTCCTATGGCAATCCAATGATTATGAGCACCACCACTTCACAAATCACAAATTTCACATGCGTTTCGTTCTGTAGCGTCTTTCGTACTGAATGTTGCGAGGCGCGCGTCTCGTTTTACTCGCACACACGCGTTTGGCGATGCGTTGCCGAAGTATGTAGAAGATTCCGGAAGCTCTTTTCTCGCTCACACATATGATGTGGGAAAAGGAGAGGAATCGGGAAGCAGAGGCTCGTCATTGATACTCAATATGAGTAGGTTTCTACTATAAATATTATTATAGGTATTTTGGCCTAAACAAATTAACTATTTCGAATAATTTATTTAATTGAATTTATTTTTTGAACTTTCTTCCTGTATACCGCGTGATTCGGGAATCACCCGGTATACATTGTAATTTATTTTGGCCATAATATCGCAGAGACCCCACAGACGTTAACACGTCTACTGTTTGTAGTTGTGTGTACAAACTGTACACACAATTTGTACAACATACACACAGTTTGTACAGTACAAACGTATCATAATCGGGATTATACCTATCATAAAACTGTGCGGTAATGGAAAGTAAAAAGCACTAGTGCGTAATAAGCTGCTTTAAAATACTAAAAACGTCACTTTACGAGCGAGTGTGTTGAAAAAACATTTAATGACTAAATTTTCATGGTTATTGAAGATGTCAAACATCGATATTTTTCTGCAAAGAACTCTTTAACGTTATGGACATAGGCACGCCATTATTTTTATATTCGTATGAGTGTCCTCAATCGATGTATAAAGGTTACATCGAAAGCCGCCTTAAAAAAAAAAGGCGCTTGATGAATATGCCAGACTGAACAAAAATCTTCGACCCCTTTTTTAGCGATCGGTTGATAGTTGAAGCATGAAAGCAGAACAAAAATAAAATTAACAAACAAACTCACTTTCAGATGTGTATAATATTAGTTAGGATATTTTCATAGCGAGATTTGGCCAACATTAACATTTTAAAATGATACGGTATATTCTGCCTACATGTACACTTAATTTTCATTTAAACTTGTCTACCGTTACCACAGACTACCCGGACGGCATTCTCGCTATTACAAAACTGAGGAACAGTAATGGCGGCGACTATTTATGTGTGATTTAATTTAGGGTTGCCATGTTAGGCTAAATTTACCCACTCTTTTATTATGTTATACCACTATTATACTCAGACAAATATGTAACGGTAGACAAGTTTAAATGAAAATTAAGTGTAAATGTAGGCAGAATATGCCGTATCATTTTAAAATGTTAATGGTGGCCAAATCTCGCTATGAAAATATCCTAACTAATATTATACACATGCGAAAGTGAGTTTGTTTGTTAATTTTATTTTTGTTCTGCTGTCATGCTTCAACTATCAACCGATCGCTAAAAAAGGGTCAAAGATTTTTGTTCAGCCTGGCATATTCATCAGGCGCCGTTTTTTTTAAAGGCTGCTTTCGATGTAACCTTTATACATCGATTGAGGACACTCATACGAATATAAAAATAATGGCGTGCCTATGTCCATCACGTTAAAGAGTTCTTTGCAAAAAAATATCAATGTTTGACATCTTCAATAACCATGAAAATTTAGTCATTAAATGTTTTTTCAACACACTCGCTCGTAAAGTGACGTTTTTAGTGTCTTAATGCAGCTTATTACACACTAGTGCTTTTTACTTTACATTACCGCACAGTTTTAATCATAATCGGGATTATACCTATCAAGGTATAATCCCGATTATGCTACGTTTGTACCTCACTGCAAGTGATATGTGTGTAGACGAAGCATTCTTAATTTAAACGGGTAAAACTATTTGACAGCGTGGAGAAGCAATTGACTTCTTCTTCACTTTAGTTAGCGGTTTAATGGACTGTATCATAAATAGGTATTAAATTGGAATTAAAGATTTAGGTACTTGTAAAGAATATTGGGGGGCTAGGAAATGCAGCCGTGCTGGGGCTTTTGGAGTATCAAGAAAGGTTCCACAGGCTGCAGAATGATGGACACATGCACTTACTTGATAAATCTCTTTCAGCGACGTTCTTCAAAATGCCACCATATCGTGGACAAATCGTGGGCGACTCGCGCGGCCAGCGCGAGTGAATTTTTCTTCTTAAATTGTTGGAAACTCACAAATGTACACAGCACTATATTTGGATCATGTTAATTACACGTTTCACAGTATATTTGGAATATTTTGGAGGCGGATGGACCCTTAAAGTTTCGATTAATCACGCGCGACGAAAGTTAGTGTGTTGCGGTTGAAGACATTAAAGTAATGGAGATTTTTGTCGTTGTACGATGCAGTTGCGCGTGTATGAGTGACGCACACATATATATTTCGGTGCATGTAGAAAGGAAGGGATGCGGAAAAGGAAATAATGTTTACAAGTTTATAATGCTAGTTACGTTCAAAAACCAACATGCCCCCCGCCTTAAAGGAACGCCTTTAAAGAAAAAATAAATGAAAAATAATACTATAGAAATACACATATAAAAGCCTATAACTATAGATAAAGCTGAATATGAAAGACTCTACTGCACGGGTAACGGTGACAGCTTAACTACTGGCCGTTTGTATACGCCGTTCGAAGTCTTAACTTCGACAACACGAATAACGCCATCATGGCCAGGGAAAATACGAGTAATTATTCCTAATGGCCACTGTAAAGGAGGAGAGTTTTCCATATTTACCAGTACTAAAGAACCTACTGTGAGTGGGTTAGACGGAGTATTCCATTTTTCACGAACTTGTAAGTTATGGAGATACTCAGTTTTAAAACGTTTCCAAAAAGTTTGTACTAACGAATCCATAAGGGAAAATCGCGTCAATAGACTCGCTCTTTCTCCACTTAAGTCAGCTGCAGGTAAGAATTCTAAGGGTGCGGTAAGTAAAAAATGCGCTGGCGTAAGTGCAGAAGGCTCTGATGGGTCACAACTCAATGTGGTAAGCGGGCGGCTATTAAGCACAGCCTCTATCTGGTTGAGCACAGTGACCATCTCCTCAAAAGTCAAAATTTGTCGTCCTATGACGCGGAATAGAAGAGATTTAGCGCTCTTTATATTAGCCTCCCAAATACCGCCGAAATGACTAGCGGTTGGAGGATTCATGTGCCAAGTAATACGGTTCTTTGCAAGCTCTGAGCTAAAAGACTTGTAATAATCATCAGTTAATAAAAAGGAATAAAGTTCATTTAAGTAAGCTTTTGAAGCTACAAAATTTGTACCATTATCGCTATACAGAAACTTGCAAGTACCACGTCTCGATAGGAACCGTTTAAAAGCGTTTAAAAAAGTAATGGAAGTTAAATCAGAAGCGAGTTCAAAATGAACCGCTTTAGTTACCAGACATATAAAAATGCATAAGTACGCTTTTTGACTTCGTACACCACGTTTCCTAGTTAAGGTTATATAAAGTGGACCAGCGTAGTCTATACCTGTGTGTGTGAATGCCTTCGATTGCTCAACACGACACTGTGGCAAGTCTGCCATAGCTGGGAAAGTCTGTTTCGGATTTAGTTTAAAACATTTTAAACAGTTGTGAACGCGTTGTTTAACAGCGCGTCTACCAGACAAGACCCAATATTTTTCCCTTATAATTGAAAGGGTAAGTTGGGGACCGGCATGGCAATATTCGCGGTGATAATAATCAATCAAAAGATCAATAACATGTCCCTTTTTTGGTAAAACAGCTGGATGTTTATGAGAATAATCTAAACTTGATTTACCAAGCCTACCACCGACTCTTAAAATTCCTTCATGAATGAAAGGAAACAGTTTTCTCAAACCGGAGGAAGGCGATATTCCAGCTTGAATATTACGAATATCCCCACGAAAGGAAAAACGTTGAGTTATTTTAATAATAAAAGATTCAGCAACATCTAAATCGTTAGCGGTTATTAGGTTATTCCTTGGCAACTTTTTAATAAATCGAAGAAGGTAAACAGTAGATCGTAAAAGTTTCTGCCATGAGGAAAACCTTGAAGTAAGTGCGCTGAGAGGGTTTTCTTCTTCATGAGTATTAATAAGATGTGAAACAGTTTTCAATTCCGGTAAGTCACAGTCATCTGAACGAGCTGAAAATTTTTGTATAGGCCATTCGCTGGCTGGTAATGAAGCCCACGAAGGTCCTGAGAACCAGAGCTCATGTCTCACTAACTGCGAAGGGAGAAGCCCGCGGGAAATACAATCAGCAGGGTTCTGTACGCCTGCGATGTGGTAACAAGTGTCAGGAGATAAAAGTGACTGGAATTGCGAAATTCTGTTAGCGACATAGGTGCAAAACCTATGAGGTGATGAAGAAACCCAACAAAGAGCGACTACAGAGTCTGAAAAAACATAAATATTGTCAATGCGGTGACGTTGAGACAACGTATCATAAACGGTGCGAAGCAATCTCGCTACAAGAACGAGAGCGTTGAGCTCTAGACGAGCTAAAGTAACAATTTTAGTCGGGGATGAAACCCGAGACTTGGAACAAAGCAAGGAAACTATAGGGTTCTCATTGTCATTCTCAACGTGTGAATAAATGACACAGCCGTATGCTTTCTCACTTGCGTCAGCAAATGCAAGCAGTGAGACGCTAGAATCGGTTTCAATGCCTATGTGACGAGGAAATTTGAGTTGAGAAAGTAATGGCAACTCAGAAGTATAGCGCTGCCACAGTTCAACGATGTGAGCTGGAGGAACATCGTCCCACGCGAGCTTGAGAAGCCACAGCTCCTTGATCAATAACTTTGCAAAAAGAATGGCGGGTCCGACGAGACCAAGAACATCATACAACCGTGCGGTTGCAGATAAAATAGCGCGTTTAGTACAAAGAGACGGCGGTTGCGAAGTTAAAAAATTAAAATTATCAGTCACAGGAAGCCAACGAAGACCGAGAATCTTTAAAACACTTTCGTCATCGAAAGAGATTGACTCGGATTGACGGTGAGAGACGGGGATACTTTCGAGTAACTCAGGCGAATTACTCGTCCACTTGATTAAGTCGAATCCTCCTTTTTTAAATAACTGAATGAGCTGTTGAGCTATCACTGCTGCTTCTGTACATGACGAAGCAGAGGAAGCCAGGTCATCCATATAAACATCTCTCTCCAAGACTGTGGCGGCGAGAGGATAGTTGTCTCTCTCGCGAGAAGCTAGTTCACGCAGAGTGCGCAAAGCTAAGAATGGTGATGAACAGAGTCCGAACGTAACGCGATTGAACTCGTAAGTCTCAATCGGTTCATCATCGCAGAAGCGGTATAAAATACGTTGAAATTTGCGGTGCGGTTTGTGAACGTAAATACACAAATACATTTGTTTTACGTCAGCAAGAAATGCAATACGAAAAATGCGGACATTCAAAAGAATGTGAAATATATCAGCTTGCAAATTGCAACCTGTGTGAAGAATGTCATTGAGAGACAAATTAGTATTAGTTGCGGCGCTACCATCCAGCACGATGCGGAGGCGCGTTGTAGATTTGTCGTCACGTACCACAGGGTGGTGCGGAAGATAAAAGCAAGGTAAGATACACTCGTCTGGCGGTACTCGCGATAAAATTCCCTTATCGATGTAGTCGAGAATAACGTTACTATATCTTTCACGTAATTCCGGGGACTTTGCGAACTTCTTTTCGAGTAATAAAAAGCGTCGTTTGGCCGTGATGTAAGAATTGCCTAGTTTCTCGGGACTATCCTTGAAAGGAAGATGTACCGAGAA
The DNA here is from genome assembly GCA_951394255.1 of Polyploca ridens. Taxonomy (NCBI): domain Eukaryota; kingdom Metazoa; phylum Arthropoda; class Insecta; order Lepidoptera; family Drepanidae; genus Polyploca; species Polyploca ridens. The sequence goes on from OX596247.1 coordinate 9,113,763, forward strand.
ACTCCCATCGTCTTTGCGAGTAGTCGTAGCGACATATGTGTCTTCGCACTCCTGCTCGTCTGGACTTAAAAACTTCTTATCAGGCAATTCTTCCACAGACCAAAACTTCTCTAAAGATTGATCTAAAGAATCACGAGTAAAAGCACAAAATACGCGGGTAGAAGTGGGCGCTGATAGAACGGGTGCGTCGCCCATGAGGACGTAACCTAAAGTAGTTTCCAAGGCAATTAGAGAGTTTTTAGAACCTCTGACTTTGTCGAAAGATAAAATGTCACAGTAAACCCTGACACCTAAAAGTAAATCGATAGGACCGGGCTTAGAAAAGTCGTCATCCGCTAACGGTAAGTCGCGAAAAACTCTTTCCATTGCACCAATATCCACGTGCGCGTCGGGTAGGTGTGACGTGATGCGTTCGACAATCATTGGTTGAATAGAATAAACATGGCCGTTATCAAAGCGCGAAGTAAAATCTAGGTCTGTAAACCCCTTGATTTTATGTGAAACTCCTCCAATACCTTTAACTTCAGAAAAGCGGTTTTGAGTTGAAATAGGTAGCGATAACCTATTACAACAATCTTGAGAAATAAAATCACTTTGAGAGCCCGGGTCGATCAGACATCTCAAGAAGTGAGTGCGGTTAAAGTTGTCAAATACTTTAATTTTAGCGGTACCTAACAAGGTAGTAGTAGCGGTGCGAGTGTGATCAGCGTGATCACGCGAAATAGAACAAAAAGAAGACTTACTGTTAAGAACAGAAGTGTGCGGTGTCGACGGGTCGACTTTACTCCGAATTGCAGAAAATTCCGAGCTTGCGGCTGTCTCAGAAGACAGGGTGTGAACGGTAGCGGGTACCGAAGCTGGTACGAAATTACCCGTGGGTACGGAATTACCCGTGGGTACGGAATTACCCATGGGTACGGAATTACCCGTGGGTACGGAATTACCCATGTGTGCGATATTACCCGTGGGTACGGGCGAAGAAACAGCTAATTTGCACTGCGGTTGAGTTGGCGGATTGAAATGAAGAAGAGAATGGTGCCGAGCTGAACAATGAGTGCAATTATGCTTTGAAGTACATGCCATAGTCTTGTGTTTAAAACTTAAGCAATTGTGACAATAAAAGTTATTTTTAATAAAATTATATTTTTCTTGCGGAGTCAACTTCATAAACATAGCACAAGAGTACATGTGTTCATGTTTGTCACTTTTGCATAGCAAACAAATATTTTTGTTAACATTAGAATTTGTGTTCATAAAAGACTGAGTAGGTTTAGGAGTAGGTACTGTTTTCCTAGATGTGGATAAACCTTTACTTTGTAATCTACTCTGTAATACATCAAAACTTTTATTAGAAGTGCGGGATAAAACTTTACTTTGTTCACAAATAAAACTAAAAAGTTGTTCATATGTGGGAAATTTTTCCTTGCGAAAAGTAGTTTCAAATAATTTTATTGTATCTGTATCAAGCTTCTGAAGAGCAATATGTAAAAACACAAAATCTAATAAATTATTTAATTTTAATTGTTTAAGAGCTTGAATAGCTGAATTAAAGTTATTAATAAACAACTCAAGACCGGCAGCACTATTTGTAGTCAGCGGCTTAAAATCTAATAATTGATTTAAATAAGAACATGCTAGCGAACGGGGATCATCATATTTTTGTATGAGAGCATTCCATATAAGAGTATAATTATCTGCGGTGGCAGGCAAACCTGCACAAACTGATGTTGCACTACCAGTCAACTTGCCGACCAAATAGAACACTTTCTCGCTATCAGTTAGAGAACTGTTATTGTTAACAAGACTATCAAATTGGGCATAAAATAGAGGCCATTTTTTTAAATCACCATCAAAAGAAAGCAAGTCGATGGGAGGAAGTTTTCTTCTAGGTTTCAAATTAATTTTTGACTCAGCGGGGTGAACCTGATCTGTGTTTGCAGAGTGCAATTCCTTAACATAACAATATAAATCCTCAAATGCTAACCACTTGCTGTAGTTCACTTTATAAGTTGGATCTGACTTTAAAGAATACAAATTAAATTCATCTAATGATTCCTCAAACTTAGTGCGAATTTCATGAATACTTACAGCTCGTTGTAGAAACAACGGTAACTGTTGGGAATCAGCTGATGCAGCCTTGGCTGAGTCATAAACACTTTGCATGCGTTGAAAATACACTTCAAGTTTCGACTTTAAAATTGATAATTCTAAACACTTTGTAGAACTTGAACTTTCCTCACACTCGCCTATTTTGCTCTTTTTAGACATTTTAGTGACTATTTATTCTCAATTTAAAGAAAGTAGCGGTTATAGCGATAAAAAACAACAGATTATGTAAAAATACACAATAAAAACAAAAGATTTTAACTAATTTCGATCGCGCGAATTATATATGAAACTTGTAAACAAACGTTTACGAACCGGGCTGACGTTTGACACTGACCTACTTAGAAACGTCAATCGGGAAGCGCACTATGCCTACCTGTATAGATATACGTAGGTATGCACTACACTAGCAGCCGAGATCGAGCGAGTCGTTCAAATATACGCACCACGCACCGGCACAAGAGTTATATGAATCTACCTACAATATTGCGAAATATTAATAAAATATATTATTTAGCGATAATTTTATATTCACTCACAGTATTAATAATTATTCAATACCAGTATTAATGCGGGGAAAAAAAATAAGAATAGCTTGCCAAAGCGGGGTGTAGAAATAATAAAAATTTGACAAACTATCTTAATTAATATGGCATAAATATATTATCTATATTGTGCGAGTAATAAATATAAATGTAATGAATATACGTAAGTATATATGTAATACAAATAAATACTATAGGTAGGGAACGAGATTATAAGGTGTCCTTTAAGTTTATTGAAGCGAAAATTTCAGAAAAAATACTGACCAGAAAAATGGTTATAATCCGGATCGAAGTGACCAGAAAAAATGGAGAAGCAATTGACTTCTTCTTCACTTTAGTTAGCGGTTTAATGGACTGTATCATAAATAGGTATTAAATTGGAATTAAAGATTTAGGTACTTGTAAAGAATATTGGGGGGCTAGGAAATGCAGCCGTGCTGGGGCTTTTGGAGTATCAAGAAAGGTTCCACAGGCTGCAGAATGATGGACACATGCACTTACTTGATAAATCTCTTTCAGCGACGTTCTTCAAAATGCCACCATATCGTGGACAAATCGTGGGCGACTCGCGCGGCCAGCGCGAGTGAATTTTTCTTCTTAAATTGTTGGAAACTCACAAATGTACACAGCACTATATTTGGATCATGTTAATTACACGTTTCACAGTATATTTGGAATATTTTGGAGGCGGATGGACCCTTAAAGTTTCGATTAATCACGCGCGACGAAAGTTAGTGTGTTGCGGTTGAAGACATTAAAGTAATGGAGATTTTTGTCGTTGTACGATGCAGTTGCGCGTGTATGAGTGACGCACACATATATATTTCGGTGCATGTAGAAAGGAAGGGATGCGGAAAAGGAAATAATGTTTACAAGTTTATAATGCTAGTTACGTTCAAAAACCAACACAGCGCATCGCCGAAACAAAAAAAGAACCTGCGCGCCATGTTTGTTGACGTTCTCATTTGTGGTTAATCAAAAAATCTATTTAAAAAAAACTGCTTTTTCCTCGTTAGTGTGTTGAATAACGACGTAAGACACGCGTGTGCATTGATCATTATACTCTCGGCTTCCAAATCGCGTTCGCCGACGGCTCACGCGCTTAATACCGCCGCGTCTGTAATACCAACTTTGCACAAATCTATCACAATGTACTATTGCGCATTCTACGGTGCTAGAATAGCTATATTGATTTATTCCTACAAGTATTGAATTTACTGACATATCGGCATAACATATGTACAGCAGATATCCGTAATACTATTACATTAATAAATAAATATAATAAATAAATATACTGGGACATTCCTCACACGCGGCCATCTGAATACAAACTAAGGAGAGCTTGTACTATGGAAACCAGCTATAACTGATAAAATACATTATACTACACACAAATGCATGTCCGTTGTGGGAATCAAACCCACGACCTGCGGCGCGATAGGTAGAATCTTAACCAACTGCGCCAACTGTCCCGAAAAATATAAAGCAACTAGCAGCGAAACCCGGCGTTGCTCGGGTTAAAATACATTGCATGTTTAATGGTATAAAAAATATATAAGGATACATTTTTTAACATATTATAGATTTCTATTTTCGATATTGAGAGACTTTTCAGAACATTCAAATAGTTTGTTCTTTTTTTTACTCGACTGCAATCACAATTGAACTGACGAAAAGTCACTGAATTTCGATTTATATACCGAAATTTCCAGTACCAGATCACTCTAGAATATTGAGATGTACATCACTTCGATTTGGTTTTTATAGATCAATAATAACACTCGTACACATTTTGGAACTTTCCAGACCAATCCAAAAATTCTCGATCATAATAAATTGCACTCATTTATGAACTTCCCAGATAATTTGGAAAATTTCTAGAACGTTCTCGAACATTCTTACTCGATAATAACAGTTTTGGGACATTTTGGAACTTTCTAGATGAAGCCAGAAATTAGTAGAACTTTCTCAAACATTCTATATCGATTATAATAGTTTGCATTCATTCTAGAATTTTCTAGATCATTCCAGATATTTGTTGAACTTTCTAGAACACTCCAGATAAACTATAACCTTTTACTAATTTTGGAACTTTCTAGATCATTCAAGAAATTTCTCGAACATTCTAAATCGATCATAATCAATTGCACTAATTTTGTAACTTTCCAGATCATTCGGAAAATTTCTAGAACGTTCTTGAACATTCTAACTCGATAATAACAGTTTTGGACATTTTGGAACTTTCTAGATGAAGCCAGATCAATTATAACCATTTTAGTCATTTTGGAACTTTCCATTCCAGAAATTTTGAGATCTTTTCAGAAGTCCTCATGCGTTAGAAAAGGACAGCAATATATGTTTTAACATTTTCGCCACCCACAACCACCCCCTTCCACCCACCGCGACCAGACTCCCTTACTACCACCTGGAGACCAAGGGGTATTTACCACCCCAACGGGAAGTTGATTGGGGTTGGTGGTGATTGAGAAAACTGCGTATTTACCATCGAGGAAATATCCCTATAGAGTAGTAATACTGGACAATATAATTCCACAACTAGTCAGTGATTTGTCACTGAATTTGAACAGTAAGGACCACTCGCTGCGTCGAGTGTTTTTGACTTGGCCAATCAGAGTGCATGCGTCCTTGTCTTAACCAATCAGCGCGCATTGGCGGCGGTGGGAAATTGGCGGAATTGATTTCAACCAAAATGAACGTCATTGCGCTTCTATAGGTTAATTGTTCCATGGTATTTACGTACCCACAAAAGCATTTTATATATATTATTAGATAAATATAAATCAGCCATACACAAAGCATACTCCGCGGAGCCCTAAAGCCTCTATTGGGGCTCTGCGATATTATGGCCAAAATACATTACAATGTATACCGGGTGATTCCCGAATCACGCGGTACACAGGAAGACAAGTTCAAAAAATAAATTCAGTTAAATAAATAATTCGAAATAGTTAATTTGATTACGATAGTCCAATAATTTCATTAATTTTAAATACAATAAGTACCTATATTTTACAACCTACGCGGTAAAATAAAGAATACCTACACATAAACTATTCTTTGATTATTTTAGGGCTCCATCAAATAATTCGCTTTCTAAAACGGGTCCGTTCGCCAAAAAAGATTGAGAACCACTGATATAAAGTATGTGTATAAGTCGCGAAAGTTTAAAATCAATTTATAATAAAATACATATTAATAATAACCATAAAATATAACATTCCCATATTTCGGGTAATTTACACAAGTGAATATTGGCAACACTGGCTTTGTGACAGATTATTTTGTTCTGGAGAATGAATATTTGTTTTGATGTATAAAATCAAAACTAAGTGATTGAATTATTAATTTACCTGTGAAACGTGATTCCTGGTATTTTTTTCCTCCGGTCAGTACGGTTTTTACACCATTTCACTACACAAGACATGCTGAATTTTAATATTTTACGGCACCGCAGACGTATTGACTCTGTTGACGTTTATCCGCGTAATGGCCGACTAATGTGTGAATGTGTGCGTGCCGGCATGTACGTACAGCGAGGTGGCCGACTCTGAGCGACACAGTTTTTTGTTAGCGAGAATACATCCGCCTTTTTTAAATATCTGTGACCGTTACATATTTGTCTGAGTATAATAGTGGTATAACCAATGATATTATAATAAAAAGAGGGTATAACACAATAAAAGAGTGGGTAAATTTAGCCTAACATGGCAACCCTAAATATAATCATTTCATAAATAGTCGCCGCCATTACTGTTCCTCAGTTTTGTGATAGCGAGAATGCCGTCCGGGTTGTCTGTGGTTGTGTTACGATTACGAGCGTTAGCGAAGTTTTGCGCCAGGCTAGCCAACATGAAAAACAGAATGCGTTCCGTTTCACGCTTCTAATGTAAGATTTTGGGATGTAAATTCTAAAAATCACCTATAATCACCTTTTGAATGGTGTAACCTTAATGTAACCTGGCGGAGTAAAATATCACCTAAAAGGTTACAAAAGTAACCTTCTGGCAATGCTGCTCGCTAGAGTAATAGTCAGTGTTCCTCAGTGTTGCCAATGCAAATTTTTAGGCGGCCGTGTACATTAGGTAAAAAAACCGTGTTTATATGGAAAAAGACCAACGGTGGGCCGTGTGTGTTGAGATGCACTTTTGAAATGTTATGTGGACATAACTCTGAAAACCACATAACATTTCAAAAGTGCATCTCAAGACTTTTTAACAAGTCTTGAGATTTGACGTATTTGACAAAAAAAACAACTATTACCTAGATTGCCCGCCTGCAGCCCCAAAGTAATAAATAGAAGAAATATAACATAAACAAACAGTAAATCTAATAATAAAGACAAATTAACATTTAAAAAAAAAGCGAATGAAAGAACATAACTGATTCTAAAGAGTAAAACGGAACGTTAACCTAAAAAAATAAAAAACAAAACGAATAAGTTTAAATAATATAAATTTATTAATTTAAGAAAATTCTCGTTAGATTAATTTACTTGATTGTGAAAAACGTTTAACATAATTTTTACATAGTATAAAATGAAGTCACTTTCCGCGTCTATCTCAAAATCAAAAAGTAAATTCAGTTTAGGCCCACTTATGAACGTTAAGTTGGTACATACAGTTGAATTTACCACCGGTCGGCACAGACTACGGAGGACATATTCTCGCTGACAAAAAACTGTGTCTATGGAGTCGGCCACCTCTCACGCACACCTTAGTTGGCTATTCCGCGGGAAATTAGACACTGTCGTCGTTTACACAGAGTCGATTACTCGCGCTCAACTAATGTGTGAATGTATGCGTGCAGGCTTGTACGTACAGCGTGGTGGCCGACTTGAGTGACACAGTTTTTTGTTAGCGAGAATATATCCGACTTTTTTTAATATCTGTGCCGGTCGGAATACATTTAAACTGAGAAGACTCCGGTAAGAAACTCAGCAAGGCATTTAATTTGTGGAAGATATTTTGATGTTACAGCTTTTGTTCAATATACTTATACAATATATACATTATTATGCTTATTCATACAATTTTCACTTAGCTAGGGGGTATGCAAGTGCAGAGAGAAGCTACTACAACCATATATTCTTATCTTCCAAGTAATGCCACCTTTATATTTAAGCCTTGTTTTTTAATTTCATTTTCGCAAAATCTTATCCTTAATTTCTTTTTTCTCGGTGTTGAACTCGTAGAAACACTTGTAGTATAAACATTTTCAATGTTTTCTTTTTCTAATTGAATTCCACACCCTACGGAATGAGATTGTACAGAAAAACTCGTTATAGTTTTTCGTGTCCACGGAACATTCATAAAGTCGACTCTGTTTTTTTGGTTACGTCTCGGAGTTAACCTAGTCTTTTTGAAGAACCTGCAGTAGTATCACAGTATTACCATCTTACAGTAGGAAATCGCCTTTGATGTTGGGCCGTGCCGCCGTTCGTATGAGTACCAACGTTGTCACGAGCAAATACGCAAGGGTTATTACAAAAAAGAAAATAAAATAATTATATTGTCATGATAATGTCATCATTTATTTATGAGTAATACACATTCACATGTCTAGCACTGGACTTATCTAAGCGCACGGCAGTGCGCACGCCAAGTTCCTACACCACCGCCGCACGTATTAGTCAGACTTTCCATGAGTGCGTGCGAAGATCTATTTGAATAAATGATCCCACCAAAAACATAAATGTGAAAATTGGAGCCAAGTTCAATATTATGATATGATTTTTAGATTATGATATATGATAATTATGATGTAATTGTCGACTTCACCGACAAAAGCGATTACGCTTAATACCGTCTCGTGTGTACCTACCAATGCACACGTGTGTCATACGACGTCTTTCAACACAATTGCGAGAAAAAAAAAACTTGGATTTATGAAGTTGATTTTTTGATATGGAAAATGGCGCGTATTTTATTTTTTCGCGCGCCGCATTAGCTTTGCGCCCGCAGGTCGAAGCAAGGGTGAACAAAATCGACATACAGCCTATGTTAAAAATATAATAAAGCGAATACTTTCGTATTTATAACATGACTTATTGTGAATTGTGAATAATTGTTTTGACTTGTTTTTTTTTAATTCAATGGGCTTGCGTTTGGCCACTGACCCGCCCACGAGGGACGATGACGAAGCCTAAGATGGAACATGCTTACCCAGAAGAAACCTATTCGCTCTGTCCTTGAAAGGCATCTGGCCTAGATTGTAAGAGTCGGGAAATACAGACGCCGGAAGCCACTCCCTTGCTGTACGCATTATAAATGTGAATGCAAAATGCTGTGTCCGTATTTTCGGTATGACTACAACGTACTGCTGAAAATTTTTCCGGCGTCTAGTGGTTCGGTGTAAAAAAATTATAGTTTAAAAAAACTAAAAAAACACGCTTTAAAAAGCCCTGCACTAAAAAGTGTTAAATAATTATAAAATTGAACCTAAATATATTCTCTGCCCATCCCGTAAGGGCCTAAATGTAAGCAATTTTGTAATTAAGTTCAATATTTGAATGAAAAGTGTGTGGCGCTTTTCCTTTAGGTAGACTAACGGTAAAGGTAGACTGTTAAGCTACTTCTGCGTTCGTTGACTGAACACGCAGAATAAATTATATAGGTCTAACTACAACAGTATAATTTAAATCAGTTAGTAGGTGGGAACTCATCTTACGAAATTATAGGAATAAATTACCTCGCGTCACGGGGAAATCTATGAAATTTTAAATTTCTATTATATTTCGTCGTTGATTTACAGCCGTATACGGAACAGTTTGTCTGCGACATTATAATATAGGTACACTGAACCCTGAGCACTGCTGAGCACTGAACAGTACCTACAACATTCACAAACAAGAACGCGTCAGCCTTTCGCGGACGATCGAGCCAACTAAGCGGTGTTCAGTGTTGCCAGATGAAATTTGAAAGAAGCAGTAGAAATTTAAGAAAAAAATCAGTAGATTCAGGAAAAAATCAGTAGATATTGTAGTCATATACATCGTCAGTAATTTCATGCAATAGTCGAAACATACACCAAAGCTACCACCTGTTAAGTTATTTACAAATATAAATTAAAAATGTTTTGACTCGTTTGACACTCGCCTTATGAAAAGTAAAAAAGATTGTTCGGATTCAATTAATCTTGGCGCCCATTTTGAATCGGAATGTTTAGCAGTTTGAAGTACTTCTGACATTTGCCGTGTAAAGCATGTCATTATTCGTTGTCAGTCTTGAACCTCTTGAATATAATAAATAACACGGAAAATAAAAAAAATAAAAAAACTTCTAAACATTCCGCTTCCTCCACCGATGGAAACGACGCTGCCAAAGAGTAGGTAATAACCACTAACAGACACGTTTTTTGATAGATCGTATGGATTTTGTTTTTGTATATTTAGTAGCTTGGATTATCTATGAAATTAAAAAAGCAGGTAGATTTTTCGAATTGTTAGAAATAAGTCAGTAGATCAGTAGATAGCTCTGAAATCAGGTAGATCTACTGCTTTATCAGTAGATCTGGCATCACTGGCGGTGTTAGCTTGGCGCGGCCGGGCCGTCCCGACACCCCGCGAGTTCCCCTCCGTTGCTCTGCGTAAGTACATTCGTTGCGCAACTGTATGTGGTAAAACTGTGGTAGTATCATCATTACAACTGCATTGCTGAAACCAAAATAAAACTGTTGGTTAAGAATGGTACTAAAACAATAAGCTTGTAGTAAAACACGGGGCTATTCATATTTTAAAAACGACACATTGATCTAAATACTTTTGCTCATATTTTGTTAAAATATGCATGTCGATAAATCCAGCATCCAACCAACCTGACTACATCACTGGGTGAGTAGCGAAAAACTTAAAGAATAAAATAAATTATGAAATGAAATTTATTGCAAAGTGATAAGGATGATTTTAGCTTGAATTTCTATTAAATTAATAGTGAATTGAAATAATTTGATTTTAATAGAAAAATTATTAAATCGTACTTACTGATGGAATGAAACACCTCCATTATTAAGATTTTTCCCTTTACTATCATTCTTGCACTCCAAAATTGAACAGTAAGGCATATTTACGGAAAACAAGGAATGTGACGAGACTACCGACTATACGTAGTGTTAAGATACGACTGGGATCAAATATGCGTTGATTACGTACGCTTATGTTACATAATAAGGGCTTATTACACGTTCCTATATTTAGGATCCTAACTAGGATGGTTCTAACAAGGAAGCAGGAAGCTACTTATTACACTACACTATCTTGTTTTCTAACTAGGACGCGGCAAAGAGTATAGCAACTATACTTAAAGCGGGACGGACGACTCGTAGGGATGTAACAAAGGTCGATTTAAAAAAATATAACTATACTTACATCGATGTTCTTCCGATGTTTTAAGTTTTTTATTCTCTCAAACCGATCACACAAATTAAAATTTCAATGAATAAAAATGAGCTCCTTTATGTTAAAATAAAACAAAATTGAACTTTATGTAAGTAAGTACCGAGTATTAATTTATAAATAATGTAGTACTTTCAATGTACGGATTATTTTTCTATTATTGTTTCTTGATTACTAATGACCTATACATTCATCCCTCAAAATATACGCCAAGACATTAGAAGGGCCTTATATAATTATTTCAAAACATCGATGTTTTGAAATAATTATATATTGTACGGATTATTATTCTATTATTGTTTTTTGATTACTAATGACCTATACATTCATCCCTCAAAATATACGCCAAGACTTTAGAAGCCTTATATAATTATTTCAAAACATCGATGTTTTGAAGAACAATGTTACATCCCTAAACGTCCTAAATCGGAGCGACGCGATTACACTTTCCTGTTTAAGGAAGCAGAGCGGTTGGGACCTTCCTATCTCACTACTTAGGACACTAACCGTTCTTTCTGCGATTACACGTTCCTATTTCCTAGTTAGGATCCTAAAAATAGGAAGGTGTAATAAGTGCTATACCGATATCACAGTTTTACCAACATACAGTTGCGCATAGAGATGGGTAATGGGTAAAAACCCATTCTTACCATTTGGGTTAAAACCGGGTGATTTGGGTTAAAACCCGATTTTAACCCATTTTTGCCCATTTTACTGGGTGAAAACGGTTATTGTAAATTATTTAATAGTGGAAGGTAGTGTTCACCAAAGCTAATAAAAAATAAAAGCCTTTACTGAAATCAGGTATATTTACTAATGATGTATTTATGAAAATACAACATGTAAAAGGAGTAGGCAGTCTAAATATCTTCACTTGCATCGGAAATACGGTCACAATTTAAAAATTCTATATAGTTCAAGCCGGACGTGGATGGTTCAGGGCTGTTAGTATGTGGAGGTGTGGTTTCTATGAATCTTCGGGATGTATTGGTGGTGCAGGCATTCAATCGTCAGTGTTATCACTTACATCAGCGTGATTATGTAACAAATTCTAATTATACGTAAAAAAAAATGTATACCACTAAGGTGGCAAACAAGCATACGGCCCGCCTGATGGTAAGCAGTTACCGTAGCCTATGGAAACTTGCAACACCAGGGTTATCAAACGCGTGTTGCCGACCCTGAAGAAACCTCTTCACTCCTCAGTTTTTCAAAAAGTTTTTCTATTACTCTATTGGGAAAACCACGGTGGGCAGCTTATTCCACAATCTGAGCGTCCGCGGAAAAAACTCCTTTGAGCCCGCAAAGTTTGAAACAATTCGGGTTTCAATGTGTGAGGATGGACTCCCCGTCGATGGCGAGACTTGCGATGGTGGAAGGTAGCCATGGGCATCAAGTCGAACAATATTTTAGAACACTCTCCTTTGTACAAGCGGTAGAAAACACATAAGGACGCAAAGTCTCTCCTCAGACTAAGGGGCTCTAAACCGCTTGTGAGCTCGGGATCGTCAACAATTCTAATGGCACGTCGCTGCACCGAGTCTAAAGGCCCAAGCTGGTATCCAGGTGCTACCACCTATAGATGATAGCAGTACTCCATATGAGGCCGGACCTGCGACTTATAAAGTTGCGGCCTTTGCCCCGATGCAATGTGAAGTACTGCCTCGCTCTGTTGAGCACTCTAAGCTTTTCGGATGCCAACTTAACCTTGTCTTCTAAGTGACTTCGGAACACAACGTCGCTAGAAATGTCGACGCCAAGGATCCCGATGCTTTGACTGATGTTCAAGGAAGTGTTCTGGAATTGTGGAGCCATAGACCATGGGGTTTTCTTAGCGGTGATTGCGCAGGCTTGAATCTTGGTGGGGCCAAATGGACTAGGTTTAGTCGACCTCAATCGGAGACATAAGTTAGTGTACTATCGATTTCAGTCACCAGTCGTTCGCGGCTTTCCTCCACCTCGGAACGAGGGATATTTGCACGGCCCATGGGACACCCATTGGTGTCCTCTGTACTGTCGTCCGCATAGCAATGAATGCAGTCCATAGACAGCATATCATTGATATGCCGTAGGAACAGTGTTGGGGACAGCACAGAGCCTTGCGGGACGCCAGCATTTATGTCCATGTTATCGGAGCAGCTACCGTCGACGACGGCGATGGCTCTTATGCATCTGCTGGCCAGAAAGCTGGCAACCCATTTGCATAATCCCTCGGGAAGCCCGTATGCTGGTAACTTCGTAAGAAGACCCTTGTACCAGACCCGATCGAATGCATTCGCTACATTTAGGCTCACATCAACAACGGTGCCTGAGATATACAAGGAGGTCACCAGCAGAGCGACTGTGACGGAAACCATATTGTTGGTCGCTCAACAACTCGTGATCCTCCAGATATCTCAAAAGCAGCGTGGTGATCACACGCTCTATAACTTTGGAGAGAAGGGCGATAGGCCTGTAATTCGCCGGGTTTGGTCTGTCGCCCTTTTTGGACACTGGGTGCACGTGGGCAGTCTTTCACGAAGACTGGACTTCCTTTTTGGTGTAGGAAGCGCGAAGGATCGGCGAAGGTCGGTGAAGTAGTTTTTCATAAGAATAGAATAGAATAGTATTTATTGTCAAAGATGAAAACACATTAACTAAAATAAAGGTAGTTAAGTGCAACATGCCATGGCTCGTCATATTAACATAATTTACATTGTAATTCATTTCATTAAAATATTACTACCTGATTTATAAATTGACTATACAATAGCGGGCTATTCACTAACGTTCTTTCCCACCGGAATCTGAAATTGTTAAGGATTAAACGCTAGTGGATTTGCATTTGCGAGAAAGAATGAAGGTATTAAAATCCCTGGTTTAATTTAACACTTTTTAGTGCAGGGCTTTTTAAAGCGTGTTTTTTTAGTATTTTTAAACTGTAATTTACTTTTTATTTTTCAGTCAACATAAATTATTCATACCATTTTATTATGTTACTTATACCATATTTTCACCCAATATCACTTTCTTTCACATTTATAATAAGTATTTAGCTTCAGTGCCTACTCTTTGACTCCACCAACAGACTCAGAAAACCATATTTGGCCAAAATGCACATAATACGATTCCAATACGCGCAAACATGGCTAGAATACGATGCTCCGCTATGGGGTTCCAGTGCCAACCCTCCGACTTCATCATCAGACCCTGAAAACTATACATGGTCAAAATTTATCTCACGACATTTCCAACAACCCCAAACACGGCTAGGATACGATACTCCACTATGGAGTTCCAGTGCCAACCCTCCTACTCCATCATCAGACCCTGAAAACCATATATGGTCAAAGTTCATCTTACGACAATTCCAACAAGCCCAAACACGCCTAGGAAACGTTGCTCCGTTATGGAGTTCCAGTGCCTACCCTCCTACTCCATCATCAGACCCTGAAAACTATACATGGTCCAAGTTCATCTCACGATAATTCCAACAAACCCAAACACAGCTAGTATACGATGCTCCACTATGGAGTTCCAGTGCTTACTCTCCTACTCCATCATCAGACCCTGAAAACCATATATGGTCAAAGTTCATCTCAAGATAATCCAACAAGCCCAAACACGGCTAGTATACGATGCTTCACTATGGAGTTCCAGTGCTTACTCTCCTACTCCATCATCAGACCCTGAAAACCATACATGGTCAAAGTTCATTTCATGACAATTCCAACAAGCCCAAACACGGCTAGGAAACGTTGCTCCGTTATGGAGTTCCAGTGCTTACTCTCCTACTCCATCATCAGACCCTGAAAACCATACATGGTCAAAGTTCATTTCATGAAAATTCCAACAAGCCCAAACACGGCTAGAAAACGTTGCTCCGTTATGGAGTTCCAGTGCCTACCTTCCGGATCCATCATCAGATCAGCTCGATGGTACCAAATTATTGTATTGTCATCGATATAATCGGTATATCGATAAGTGTGCAAAATTTCAGTTTAATCTGACGTCTGGAAGTCGATGAAAATTACGTTCGAAGATTCCTTTACATACATACATACATACAGGTGAAGCTAATAAAAGCGTGTTAAAAACATAAAACACTGCGCGCGCGCTTAGCATCCCCTCCCGCACGGTCCTACCCACGGAATTGAAAAAACAAGGCAGAAATCTGCAATATTAGTTTCCACCCGCCCAAACCACCCAGTGGGTGGATTAAAATGGGTGGAAACTGGGTTTTAACCCACTCATGGGTTTTAACCCGGGTGGTTACCCATCTCTGCGCAACGAATGTACTTACGCAGAGCAACGGTGGGGAACTCGCGGGGTGTAGGGACGGCCCGGGGCTCTACCGCGTAACTTTGGTGGTAATCGTAACGAACACCATTAATAAATTTCATCCAATCAGGGCCCGCGAATGGTCATCGCGTCATATCGCGTGCGCGTCATTGGATGAAATAATTAATGGTGTTCGTTACGATTACCACCAAAGATACGCAATAGCCCGGCCGGCCTCGACAAGCTAACACGCTTCGTTAGCTCGATCGTCCGCGAAAGGCTGACGCGTTCACGTTTGTGTGTTATTATTAAACATTATCGATATCTAAGTGCTCAGTGAATGTTCTAGGCATTTTTCAGTGCTCAGATTACATAATTAAAGGTTCAGTGTATATTATAATGGCGCAGCACAAAAACTGTTCTGTAGGCGCTTTTCCTATAAATTCGTAAGGCTAATTATTTTCGAGGTGACGAACAAATTAAAGGGCGACTAAGTATTTGTTACAAAAAAAATAACTTGGCAGCGTATAAATATTTTAGCAACTATTAAATTAGATGAGCTGCAAAATGCAAGGTATCATAAAAAATTAATAGTCGCTGCTTCTTTAAGGTAGCAAATAAATTAAACAGGCACAATGAAAAAATAGTTGGGGTACTATAAATAATGACTTGGCGACTAATACAGTGGGATTACAAATATTGTATTATTGGCAACTATAGGCTTCCATATAAAAATACACTTTCGGGCTGCGATTGAAAGCAGCTGTAAAAATTTAAACGGTTACTATAATTAAGAATTAGGGTTTCAGTATATTTGTTTGTGGAATCATAATTAGTATCTGGATGACCGAGTTGAACCTGGTTTTCATTGTTTTGGTAAATCGTTTTTCGGAAATTATATTTAGATACGAATTTAAAAAAAACAGCTAGACTCGAACCGGGCTCTTCTGGTTACGGGACCGAAAACAATGAATTTTGATCATGTATATTTTTCATGGTCTGATGATGGAGTAGGAGAGTATGCACTGGAACTCCATAGTGGAGCATCGTATCTTAGCCGTGTTTGGGGTTGTTAGAATTGTCGGGAGATGAACTTTGACCATGTATGGTTTTCAGGGTTTGATGATGGAGTAGGAGGGTCGGCACTGGAACTCCATAGTGGAGCATCGTATCCTATCCGTGTTTGGGGTTGTTAGATTTGTCGTGAGATGAACTTTGACCATATATAGTTTTCAGGATCTGATAATGATAATGGTAATGGTAATGTAGTATGTATAGAATGTAGTATGTATGGAATCACGTTATAAGCCGTGTTTGGACTTGTTGGAATCGTCTTGAGATGCATTTAGAACATTATGGTTTTCAGGGTCTGATTCATATCTTCATAATTTATTTTATTCTTTAAGTTTTTCGCTACTCACCCAGTGATGTAGTCAGGTTGGTTGGATGCTGGATTTATCGACATGCATATTTTAACAAAATATGAGCAAAAGTATTTAGATCAATGTGTCGTTTTTAAAATATGAATAGCCCCGTGTTTTACTACAAGCTTATTGTTTTAGTACCATTCTTAACCAACAGTTTTATTTTGGTTTCAGCAATGCAGTTGTAATGATGATACTACTGCAGGTTCTTCAAAAAGACTAGTTAACTCCGAGACGTAACCAAAAAAACAGAGTCGACTTTATGAATGTTCCGTGGACACGAAAAACTATAACGAGTTTTTCTGTACAATCTCATTCCGTAGGGTGTGGAATTCAATTAGAAAAAGAAAACATTGAAAATGTTTATACTACAAGTGTTTCCACGGAATAGATAAATAAGGTTGGAAAGGCCCTCGCTCCAATTTTGTACTAGGACCTGTGTCGCCGCTTGACCCCCACTATTTTAATTTCTACACATACGCAATCATATTTTTACAAATATTTCGCACACAACCAAATCACGCACACATAAATCTCAGGGCAGATATTCGTTCGCCCACTACATCGAAGCTACCGTGGGCATAGACACTCAACACGCAAAAATGCATACACCTGTCAAAAATGTTGACAACTTACAGTAGGGATGGGTAGTGTATAATCGTTAATGAATCGGTTCGATTATCAATTATTATTCTCATAGAACTTGGAATCGATAGTTGCATGGTTATGCTGTACGGATTACACAAAACTAACATATCTTTTTCTATTGAATTAATTATATTATTATTCAGCATAATGATTTTTTGGACCGGCAATAATCAATTTGTGACAATTAAACTATTATTTAAAACTATTAGGGTATGTAGTGGTTTTTTTACGGATAACTGCGTGATAGATATATAATATATTATAAAAACTAACAAATAACAAAAATTAACAAATAACAAAACAAATAACGAAAATTTTTACAACAAATTATAAAGTTAACTAAATCTTAACTTCTAATGTTCGATTTGTTTTATTTCTAAACTGATTATTGATAGTCTGGTTGTTCGTTGTGCGTGGCACTTCACTAAGTGGGTGGGACCCGTCAATGAAGAACGACATTATCGTTAGTAAGTAATTACCGAAAAAATACGATACTTCATAGGCGTGAGCTGTTAAAATTATGAAGCTAAATTTGACAGATTTGATTTGCTTGATAAAGTCGATATTTTTATCGATAAATTATCTGATGAATGCGTGGGGAAAAATGTAACATGAAATTAATATTAAGAAATTATTTTATTTTATTTTTTTACTATATACTAGCTAAAAGCGCAGCTTTGTAAGGGCTCGTAAGATTTTTTTGTAACTAAGTTTAATATTTTAATTTCAATAAGCCCAAATATGGTTAGGATAAGGATAAGTCGTTCCACTATGGAGTTTCAGTGCTTACCCACACTCCAACTCCATCATCAGACCCTGAATACAATATATGGCTAAAGTTCATCTCACGACAATTCCAACAACCCCAAACATGGCTAGGATACGTTGCTGCGCTATGGAGTTTCATTACCTACCCTCCTACTCTATCATCAGAGCCCGAAAACCATATATGGTCAAAGTGTTGGAATGGCACGAGCCCCACACTAGCTAACAGGAAGTGAAGACGTCCTAGTGCGAACCCCGAATAAAACACTGTTTCCGGTCTGTGCCGGTGACATTACTTTTTCTAACCTCAGTGAATGTGCAGTGCTTTGCTCCTAGTATATTTTATGTATTCAATTTGTATCTCATTGTTTTACCAAAATAAAGTGTGTAACAGTAAAGTAACCGATTACTCATTAAAGCCCGCTAATGATAATTCAAGATCCAACAATTGGTAGCAGAGCGTGGTTATCACTATGACCTCGGTTACTTCACAATATCGTATCGAATTGCTCAGCCGCCATAATTACGACACATGGGTCATACAAGCCCAGGCTGTTTTAGTTAAAAATGGATTATGGGCAACGATACATGAAACAAGTCCGGATAAAGAAAAGGACATGCTTGCGCGCTCGGAGCTCTTCCTTTTGATATCGCCTACGGAATTACGGCAAGTAAAATGTTGCACATCAGCATCCGAAATATGGAAAAAATTAAAAACAATATATCAGAGTGAAGGTCCCGCCAGAAAGGCGGCATTGTTAAAACAATTGATCCTAAAGAAAATGTCCGATGGAGATGATATTCTGGATCACATGTCAGCCATTTTCGACTGTGTCGACAGGCTACAAAATATGGAGGTGAATGTAAACAATGAGTTGCTTAGCATCATCATTCTCTACAGCCTACCAATGTCATATGAAAATTTCAGGATAGCCATTGAAACACGGGATAAATTACCTTCACCGGAAGAGCTTAAAATAAAAATCATAGAAGAAAGCCAAGCAAGAACACGAGATACTAAAAATAATGCACCAACTGAAAGCGCATATTATTCTAAAAAGAAGCAAAAGTGCACAGTGTGTAATAAAATAGGACATCAAGCGTCCAAGTGCTGGTCTCGGAACAAGAACCAAAGTTCAAGTTCTTTTAATGATAAAAAGAATAGTTCATACAGAAATTTCTTCATTTCAGAGCAATCAGCTAACATGGTTCATGCTACTGCAGATAACGTATGGTGTCTGGACAGTGGGTGCACATCGCACATGACTGGATCTTCTGAAAAATTCCAGCACATTGAACCAGGACAAGGAAAGCTGAAATTGGCATCGGATCACAGTGCCCAAATAAAAGGTACAGGAACAGTTACTTTATATCACAGTAATACTGAAATAAAATTAAATAATACTCTTTATGTACCAGAGTTATCAACAAATTTGTTGTCAGTTGCTCGCATAACTGAGAGAGACCATACTGTTTTATTCACAAAAAATAAAGCCTATATTAAAGATGAATATGGAAAAACCATAATGACAGCAGATGAAAAGGATGGCATCTATCTGACAAAATTTCAAGGCATGCAAAAAGAGCAGGCAAATAATGTTTCAATAAATAATATAATGAAATGGCATAAAAAACTAGCTCATTTGAATGAAAAAGACATCAAAATATTGTCATCAAACAACCTAGTGTCAGGTTTAGACTTGAATAAAAATGATGTTTTAGACAATTGTGAAAGCTGCATTCAAGGAAAAATGTCACGATTGCCTTTTCCTAAAAATCAAGGAATAAAAACAAAACAAGTCTTGGAGGTTATACATACTGATTTGTGTGGACCCATGCCGCAGGCAACCATTGGTGGCTCAAGATACATCCTAACCTTTATTGATGATTTCAGCCGATATTGCTATGTATATTTTTTACAAAATAAATCTGAAACATTGGAAAAATTTCAGGAATTTAAAAAGGAAGTTGAACGGCTTACTGAAAAGAAAATAAAGTACATACAGTCAGATAATGGTACAGAATACTGCAATAAAGATTTTGATCAATATTTAAAAGAAAATGGCATTCAAAGGAGATTGGCTGTTATATACACAGCACAACAAAATGGCCTTGCAGAAAGGAAAAACCGAACTTTAGTTGAAAAAGCCAGATGTATGATGATTGAATCAAAAGTTCCTGAAATATTGTGGGCTGAAGCCATAGCCACTACAAATTATATTGTGAATAGATGTCCCGCAAAGGCCTTAAATGGAGAGACACCATACATGAGATGGGTTGGCCGCACACCATCTGTAAAACATTTACACATATTTGGATCAAAAGTATACACACTCAACAAACAGAAAAAGCACAGTAAATTTTCACCAAAAGCAAGTGAAGGTGTGTTTGTTGGTTATGCAAAGTATAGTAAAGCATATAGAATATACTTACCAAAGAAAAATACTGTTATTGTGCGCCGTGATGTAAAAGTTCTTGATGAAAAAATGTATTATCAAAAAGACAATGTAACAGATTACCTGAACCTGCCCACCAAGCAACCTGAAACAGAAAAACAAAATGTTAATAAAAATAAAAACAAATCACTACAAAAGAAGATAACTACTAATAACATATCTTTTCAGCATCCTTCTTTTCAGCCTTATACTTCTCAGCAAACTGAGAAAAGTGATGATGATAGTATGCACTCATTTAGTGAATATGATGATGACGGTGATGTTGTCACACCTGGAACAACAAATCCACAAAATATAATTATACATCATCAAGAAGAGCCAAATAAATGCAACATTGAGCAAATGGAGGCAAGCACAAGTAGCCGTCCAGTTAGAACAATAAAACCTCCTGTATGGTCCAAGGATTATGATTTAAAAGGTACAGATGAATGCTCTTATTTATGTGAAGAAGTAGAAGACAGCGATGTTCACAGTGATGAATGGCAAGAGGCAATAAAAGCTGAAATAAAAGCACATATAAAAAATGGTACATGGAAAATACAAAGAAAGGAGGAGAACTCAAAAAATATAGTGGACTATAAAATAATATTGAAAGAAAAATTGGGCTCAGATGACAAGGTAACCAAAAAGGCACGATTGGTGGCTCGTGGATTCACCCAGAGACCTGGAATCGATTACAATGAAACATATGCTCCAGTAGCAAAACCAAGTTCAATCAGAGCATTATTAGCATATGCGGTTGAACATGATTTAAAACTTCATCAAATGGATGTTACTACTGCTTATTTAAATGGAGACTTAAATGAAAAAATCATAATGAAAAAGCCTGAAAATCTAGAAGAATATATCACAAAGATAATGCTAGATGAAAGTGAAAATGAAAACTTAGAGTTATTTAACAAAGCCAGAAGTATGCTACAAGATATAAATATGATAAATGGTGAAAAAGTTTGCTTATTAAAAAAGGCCCTATATGGTTTGAAGCAAGCTGGTCGTCAATGGTTCTACAGATTAGACCATGAACTCAAGAAAATGAATTTCAAAGCATCAACAGCTGATCCATGTATTTATACAATGACACAAGGCATGGATAAAATGATACTTGCTGTATATGTGGATGACCTAGTCATAGCTTATTCAAATGAAAACTTTTTAAATAAATTAAAGAAGCAACTAAATAAGTGTTTTGAAATGAAAGATATTGGAAAATTAAAATATATACTTGGCCTTGAAATAAATTATGAAAATAATAAATTAAAAATAACTCAGCAAAGATATATTCAAAAGGCATTACAAAAATTTAATATGGAAAACTGCAAACCAGTGAGTACACCAATTGAACCATACTTAAAGCTTGAAAAATCTGAACAATGTGACAAGAATATCCCATACCAAAATTTAATTGGGACATTGATGTATCTGTCAGTAGCAAGCCGCCCAGATATAGCTTATTCAGTGAGCTACCTGTCACAGTTCAATAATGCTTATAATGAAGAACATTTCAAGTGTGCAAAACGCATTTTAAGGTACTTAAAAGGCACAATGAATATTGGTATTTGTTACACCAAGTCAAATCAAGAAATGTATGGAATGGCTGATGCAGACTGGGCTGGTTGCAGAATAGACAGAAGGTCATATTCTGGCTATTGTTTCAAGTATGCAAACGGTTGCATCAGTTGGGAATCCAAGAAACAAAGATGTGTGGCCCTATCAACAGCAGAAGCTGAATATATAGCACTAACTGAAGCCGCTAAGGAGGCTATACATTTAAAAATGTTGTTTAGTGATCTAGGCATTAATACTAAAAATGTTGTTATTTACAGTGACAATCAGGCTGCCCAGACACTTTCCCACAACCCAGTCATCAGTGGGAAGTCCAAACACATCGAAATTAAACAGCATTTCATTAAGGAATGCGTGCAACAAGGGATAGTTAGTGTCCACTACAAACCAACCCAAGAAATGGAGGCTGACATCCTGACTAAAGGTATCCCTGGACCGAGACACCTGATGTTACGAGGATGGCTTGGACTATCGTGAGTGCAGTACTCGTGAGGAGGAGTGTTGGAATGGCACGAGCCCCACACTAGCTAACAGGAAGTGAAGACGTCCTAGTGCGAACCCCGAATAAAACACTGTTTCCGGTCTGTGCCGGTGACATTACTTTTTCTAACCTCAGTGAATGTGCAGTGCTTTGCTCCTAGTATATTTTATGTATTCAATTTGTATCTCATTGTTTTACCAAAATAAAGTGTGTAACAGTAAAGTAACCGATTACTCATTAAAGCCCGCTAATGATAATTCAAGATCCAACACAAAGCTGTTCTCAGGACAATTCCAACAACCCCAAACACGGCTAGGATAAGTTGCTCCGTTATACAGTTTAAATATCTACCATTCTACTCCATCATCAGACCAGGGATACCACATGTGGTCAAAGTTCATCTCACGACAATTCCAACAACCCCATCCAGCGCATGCCCTCCTACTTCATCATCACACCCCGGAAAACCATATATGGTTATTGAGCTATTATCACTATAGCTCAATGTATATGGTAAGTCTTATCATCTAGACAAACATTTTAATTACCTATGCTAAATTTCAAATATAGATTTGATCCTATACTTTCAATTCTTGATTGTGCATCATCTGTAGAGGTGTGATCGTTTTTTCGTAAAGTGTACCACAATGTGTAGAACTGAATCGGATAGTAGATCTGACCAGGGAGCCAATTCTCATTCACTCGAATTAATCACTTGTTCCAAATAAAGTTCGAATTCGTACTTTTTTCGAGTGAAAATCAAGTTAGGCTATTCTGAGAATTTCGAAGCCGCCATTTTCTCTTATTTTTCGAGGGCTAGCGCTCGAACTACTTCGACTGGTCGGGACCGTTCGAAACGTATTTCGAATGCGAACTATCAAACGTCAAACAGTTAGGTTGTCATTTGGAAACGTAATGACAGATAAGCCTAAGGATTTCCGTTACTCACAGAAAATATTTTGTCATATTCATTTATAATTATTATATGAAATTGATTAACTTATGAATTCCGGATATATTAGGATATAATAAGAGTAAAACGTTGTTTTAAATATTTTATTAAAATATTCATTAAAATCTTTTAAATTTTAATTTAAGATATAAAATTATCACGTACGTTAACAAAACGCAATTATCAAGTGAAACGAAACGCATCGTGCAATTTGTATCCATCATAATGGCAACATTTACTCCTTACACTCGAACTTATTTCGAAGGTTAGTTCGATTAGTGCCGAGAATACAGGAATCGAAAAATAGACTCCGCCCCTCGAAATTTTACGGTCGAAATAGAACTCGTAATGCAAGTTCGATTCGAAGGCTAGTTCGAGGGAAGTGAGAATTGGGCCCCAGGTCGTCGGTCCACCTGGTGGGAGGTCGTCCCGCTCGGCACTTTCCAGTACGTGGTCGCCACTCGAGAACCTTTCTTCCACATCGGTTATCGGCTCTTCCAGTTACCTCTACCTGTCACGCCAATCCATTGTTCCCTGGCGTTAGGTTCTTTAGGAAACCTACAATTTATAATTTATTGCATTAGTCAAATTACATTTTACTTAGATTATAATACTAAATACATCATAGTAAATACTCGTAGATGAGGAGGGGTCTTATATGTCCATTTATATCATTCGGTCACATTCATTCAATGATTAATAATAATATCTAATTTCAAAATACGTCTAACTAAAAATGTACTATCGTTAATTAAATATAAAATAATTCCAAAATTATCTTTGTCAAACGTAATTATATTATATATAGTCTAGAATTCTATCGATGATTTTATTTAACTAAACCACATGGTCACGTCACTATCGATAAACATGCTGCGCCTTACATTACTGCCAATCAGGGCAAAGGACGAAGTGTAGAAGACGCAATGTATGCAGTACATTGAAAGCGGATTTGGTCATTGCGCTGATTGAGCGAGTACACATCGGTCAATGTATGTTTTTCATAACTTGTTGTAATAATTTTGTTAATGTTTGGTATTTCATAGTGTTCAATATGTTTTTATGTTTTTTACTAATAATATTGTAATTAAATGTTATTTTCGACTTACCGATGGAAAGATATACCTCCTCGCTCTATACTTGAGGTCTGACTTTTTTGTCTTACACGTTATTATAGCACAACACGGCATTATAAGCAGAGCTCTGTTCTCCAATGTAATCCGACGCGCACTGACCGCGAATCGGTCGAGTTATGATTATCGAATCATAACTGTGGCGCGCTTGCCCCGCCCACATTACCATTCTAACCTTATTTATCTGTTCTGTGAGTGTTTCTACGAGTTCAACACCGAGAAAAAAGAAATTAAGGATAAGATTTTGCGAAAATGAAATTAAAAAACAAGGCTTAAATATAAAGGTGGCATTACTTGGAAGATAAGAATATATGGTTGTAGTAGCTTCTCTCTGCACTTGCATACCCCCTAGCTAAGTGAAAATTGTATGAATAAGCATAATAATGTATATATTGTATAAGTAAGTATATTGAACAAAAGCTGTAACATCAATAGATCTTCCACAAAGGGGTACGAACATTTTTGTATGGGAGCTGGCATAGCCACCCGCCGCCATTTTGATTTTTTTTCAATGTCGCGGCGCACGGTGTAAGTGGTATATTTGGGTAGAGGACACTTATACAAACAAAAAATGTTAAGCAATATGGTGACCTAAAGTGTCACGTTTCCGAGATATTTGGAGGTAAAGATCGCCATATGAAAATTACGACAATCATTAAAAATGAACTTATTACGTGTTTATATGCATTAGATTGTATTCAAATAATAGTTCCCAGGTTGATTTAACTTTTCATTAGAATATAGCAAAACAAAGAGCACGAAAAAACGATATTCATTAACTGGTTACCTACTAAACCTTAATTCCTCGCAATATTCGCAGTGAAACACAATGTTGTCAACAAGGATGTTAAAAAGTCGGATATATTCTCGCTAACAAAAAACTGTGTCACTCAAGTCGGCCACCACGCTGTACTTACAAGCCGGCACGCACACATTTAAACATTAGTTGAGCGCGGATAATCGGCTCTGTGTAAACGGCGACAGAGTGTAGTTTCCCGCGGAATAGCCAACTAATGTGTGCGTGAGAGGTGGCCGACTCCATAGACACAGATTTTTGCTAGTGAGAATATGTCTGACGTAGTCTGTGGTTGTCAAGTAGCTCGGATCGTAGTGGTTAACTTGTTTTCCATGTCGCCGTTATTAACCAAAAATGACAATACTTGTGTTAAAATATCATGTTACCGAGATATTGGAATATCGATGTATATATATTATGAGACGAATGAAAATAGTTTAAAGCAATAGTGGTCAAATAATAATGCATCACGGTTTTAAAAATATATTAAAACAGATAATAGAAACAAGCCGTGACCAAACCTTTAAATAAAAGGTTTTTTTAAAACTACTTAGGTAGCAAACAAACATAAGGCCCGCCTGATTGTAAGCGAAGAAAGCTCTTTTGAGACCGCATAGTTTGAAACTATTTGGGTTCCAATGTGTGAGGATGGACTCCCCGTCAATGGCAAGACTTGCGATGGTAGAAGGTAGCCGTGGGTTTAGCCGTTTAGTCAGGTTAAACAATTCTACAGAACACTGTCAGTTGTACAAGCGGTAGAACACACATAAGGAGGCAAAGTCTCTCCTCAGATTGTGAGCTCGGGATCGTAGACAATTCTAATGGCACGTCGCTGAACCGAATCTAAAGGCCCAAACTAATATCCAGATAAGAGCAGTACTCCATATAAGGCCGGACTTGCGACTTCTAAAGTTGCAGGCTTTGCCCCGATATGAAGTACTGCTTCGCTTTGTTGAGCACTTCGAGTTTTTTGGATTCTAGCTTAACCTTGTCTTCTAGACGGCCTATTGACGTCGTTAGAAATGTCGATGCCGAGAATCCCGATGCTTTCTCTGATGTCCGTGTTCTGGAATTGTGAAGCCACAGCAAATGGGGTTTTCTTAGCGGTGAAAGCGCAGACTTGGGTCTTATTGGGGTTGAAATGGACTAGGTTTAGTCGACCGTAATCGGAGACACCAGTTAGTGGTGCTCTCGATTTCAGACACAAGCCGTTCGCGGCTTTCCTCCACCACAAAACGAGGAATATTTGCAATGAGCGTCTTCTGTACAATGAATGCCGTCAATAGACATCATTTCATTTAAATGCAGCAGGAACAGTGTTGGGGACAGTACAGACCCTTGCGGGACGCCAGCATTTATATCTCTCAGCTCTTATGCATCTGCTGGACAGAAAATTGGCGACCCATTTGCATAGTCCCTCAGAAAGCCTCGGAAACTTCGTTGAATGATACCGGTGCCATTGTGTGCACCTGGGCAGTCTTCCACGAAGACTGGACTTTCATTTAGGTGGAAGTTTTATTGGGTCGGGATGGCCGCGGGACCGGGTTTTATTTTATTTATTTGCGTCGCAATTGCAATTTTGGCGCCCAGGGAACATTACTTAGCGATCTTTAGTTTGGTAACATAGATTTTAGGACAAGTATTGTCATTTTTGTTTGTATAATAATGACAAGATGGAAAACAAGTCACGATCCGAGCTACTTTGACAACGAATATTACGATGCTGTTTAGTAGGTAAGTAATTAAAAATATTGTTTTACGTGCTCCTAGTGTAACTCTATTAAAAAAAATTGATAAATCAACCTGGGAACTATTATTTGAATACAATTGAATGCATATAAACACGTAATCAGTAAATTTTTAATGATTGTCATAATTCTCATATGGCGATCTTTACCTCCAAATATCTTGGAAACGTGACACTTTAGGTCACCATATTGATTAACATTTTTTGTTTGTATAAGTATCCTCTACCCATATATACCAGTTACATCGTGCGCCGCGACATTGAAAAAAAAACTAAAATGGCGGCGGCTAGCTATGCCACAAAGGTTCTATCCCCTTAAATGCCTTGCTGAGTTTCTTACCGGAGTCTTTTCAGTTTAAATGTATTCCGACCGGTGGTAAATTCAACTGTATGTACCAACTTAACGTTCATAAGTGGGCCTAAACTGAATTTACTTTTTGATTTTGAGATAGACGCGGAAAGTGACTTCATTTTATACTATGTAAAAATTTTGTTAAACGTTTTTCACAATCAAGTAAATTAATCTAACGAGAATTTTCTTAAATTAATAAAGGAGATTGATTAATTTTGGGCCCACTATTGTGTCATCGCGTGTCTCAATCAAATATGATTCAAAAATCAAGTCTTATTTTATTATGTTCATTCACAAAATATTGATATCTTGTCTATTCGGGGGATTTAAAACAGCATTAATAAATATTCGCTTGAATTCCCTTAAGTATGCATTCCGCACCACAGATATATGAAGCCGTACGCCATCCGAATCACATTTTTATTAATATGAAATGTTGCCAGGTGTTAAATAAGTTTTATCGTTACAGTTTTTTTTGTTGAATAACGCTAGTAATTATGAAACGAGATTACGAGAGTGATATTAGATCTGAGATTAGATATATTCGTGGGCTAATGCAGCAGAAATGCCAAATACACATTTTATTTTTATTGAAATTAAATAATATTTGTGTTGATGATAATGTTTATATTCCAAACAGTATGTTATGATTAAAATGATATTATAGCACAGGGCCTATGCCACAGGCATATAAGAAGAAGTTTCATAGTTATAAAAAGTAACATGACATAATTATTTCAAGTATTAATTTATTTTAACGAACAATTAAATCTGAAACAATTAAACAATTAATTTTTTTCAAGAAATTCCATAGCTGCTGCATTTCAAAATCTTTGTTCCCGAATTAAAATTATCAGTTAGTTTCTATATGAATCACCAGAAATATATCACCCGGGATGAAACTTTTCACAGGCAACAGTCATCGGCAACAGTATAATTTTTGACTTGTCAAATTGCGAATTACATAAATTCATTATTCTGATGATATTTTTGTTGAAATTCCGAAGAATCTTCTCTCAAGAGCTGAGCTTTATAAGCTGCACTCGATCTGGTACCTATAAAGTCATAGATCACCGGGTCTCTTCGAAATCATGGTATATGTGGATCTAATATATGCATCACATCATCGCCGAGTGTGTAAGAGTTGATGGTTAAGGATAACCGTGTTTGACTATATTTTTGCATTATTTGAGTGAAGTGCTATTACCGGACACAAAAGCTTTTCTTTAGTGTATATATTAGTCATTTTATATATTTGTAGTTTTATAATTATGCTTTATAATTTATCCGTTTTCTTTTTTAGATAGGTTTCTTACAATTCTATGTCTGAGCGCTCTGAACAAGCCAGTAGTAGCCACTTAAATGACGGAAGTGTAACGTCTTTGGAAAGCAACGTCCGGTGCCCTAAGTGTTCCCAGGCTCGCTTTTTTAAGGGCCTAAGAGGGCTGCACATTCACAACAGTCGGTGCCATAAATTAGATGTACCACTTTCACCTACCAACCAAAACCCGTCACTCCCAACATCTCCACCATCTCAAATAGAATTTTGGCAAATCATCTCAAATTTAAAAAACTCCACCCCAGTCATCAAACGCATCCCGCGTGGCGCACGTATTTCCGTTGCAAAAAGTTTATCAAAAGACATTAGGCTCACAATCTCACAAAACTCAAAGCGTGCTTGGGAACATTTACTTACCTTTCCTTATCGTGTACTCCACGTTGTTAGGGATCATATAAATAATAATACTTCTTTAACTAATAGGATAAAAAGTAACAGTATCAGCAATTCTCTGCCAAGTTTTGACCAAATATGCTCAGTTAAATTCAAAATTCCTCCGGTACATACCGTAGTCCAGAGTAAACTGAACGATGGGGACATAAAAGGAGCCGCTCGGATTTTGTTTTCCAAGGATGTTTTCGCTCCTAATACAGATGAAACTTTGGCTGTGCTTCAGAGCAAACATCCACTTCCAGCAGAAAACCTCCACTTACCTGATCCACCCTTACCGCTAGATAACAACATCTTTGTTTCTAGACAAGATGTACTTGGAGCTGTGAGGTCCTTCCGGAACGGTTCAGCCGGTGGCTTAGACTCTCTCTCACCCCAGCATCTTAAAGACCTTCTATGCGGCAATACAGGCGAGGCCGGTGAGACGCTACTGGAGGACCTCACATCATTGATCAATATCATGCTAGCCGGTAAGGTGTGTGAAGACATAACAGATATTCTATATGGCGCGAATCTATGTGCCTTCACCAAAAAGGACGGAGGAATTAGGCCTATTGCTGTTGGTACCACCTACCGCCGCATTGCCGCCAAAATCTGCTGCCATAAAAAGGCAAACATACTTCAAAGCTACTTTCAACCCAAACAGCTTGGTTTTGGTTCACGCGGCGGCTGTGAGGCGGCAGTACATGCTCTCCGTACCTACCTCAAAGACGGGAGTGGAGAGGTCCTGCTGAAAGTGGATATTAAAAATGCTTTTAACTCGGTGGATAGAGGCGCCCTTCTGTCTGAAGTTAAAGATAAAATTCCAGATGTTTTCGGCTTCCTTTGGCAATGTTACAAAACTCCCTCAAAATTAGTCTACAAAAATAATCTTCTTTTTTCATCAGTTGGTTGTCAGCAGGGCGATCCTCTGGGGCCGGCTATCTTTGGGCTCGCCATCCATCCCATCATTAATCAATTGGAATCAAAATTCAACGCCTGGTACCTTGATGATGGATCTTTGGGAGGCGATGTGGACACAGTTCTCAGTGACCTCAACCTATTATCCGAAAAAATGGCATTAATCGGATTAAGCCTCAATTACACTAAATGTGAAATATTTCTTACAGACAACTGCCCAACACCATTCGAGACCATAGACAAATTCAATAAACTGGCCCCGAATATCAAAATTGTCAACAAGTGTTCACTTCGCCTCCTTGGGTCTCCTATCTTTGATGAATCTTTCCCGGAATTTGTAGAAGAAAAAATTCAAAATTTTCGCGATGTTTCGGACCGACTGCTTCAAATCAACTGCCATGCAGCTTACACTATCATCAGGTACTGTCTTTTTGTCCCTAAATTTACCTACGCACTCCGTTGCAGTCCGATCTGGAATCACCCACCCCTCTTACAGAATCTGGACAATACAATTCAGAATACCCTCGAAACCATTTTGAATACTAGTTTAGACCATCGTACCTGGACCCAGGCTTCCTTGCCAATCCGGTTCGGAGGTCTGGGTATTCGCAAAATTTCCAGTATCTCCCTCCCCGCTTTCTTGTCATCTGTCTTTAGCACTTGTAGCCTCGTCGAGGCTATTCTCAATACGACCTTGTCCCCTGCTGAAGTCTCAAGCTTGACAGATGCCAAGAAGGCTTGGCAGATAGCCTGCCCCAACACCGACCTACCCAGATTCCCATCATCGCAGAGGCAATGGGATGGGCCGCTGTGCGAGCTAGTACGGAAGCAACTTATTGAAACGTCTTCTAGCCACGCAGAGCGCGCCCGCCTCCTTGCAGTCTCGGTTTGGGAATCTGGGCTCTGGTTGCAGGCACTTCCGTCTGCCAATTTAGGCACTCTCCTAGATTCCACAACATTCAGGATAGCTACTTGCTTGCGTCTGGGCGCTCAGTGCTATATGCCACATCGCTGCCAATGTGGTGCCGCCGTCGATCCCCTAGGCCACCATGGACTCTCTTGTCAGAGAAGTGCAGGCAGAATTGCTAGGCACGCCGACCTTAATGACATCATTCGTCGGTCTCTTTCCAGCGCCAATGTTTCAGCCCTTTTGGAACCAAATGGGTTGATGCGTGACGATGGAAAGAGACCCGACGGCATGACATTGGTTCCCTGGAAGATGGGGCGGCCCTTAGTTTGGGACGCCACGTGCGTTGACACTCTGGCACCGTCTCATCTTCCAGAGACTATGAATAAGGCCGGCGGCGCTGCTGCCTGCGCAGAAAACCTCAAACGGCGCAAATATAGTAACCTCGATAGCAGTTACTTATTTGAGCCGTTTGGGGTAGAGACATTGGGTCCATGGGGGCCGGCCGCCCACCGCTTTTTCCGAGGCATTTGTAAGCGCCTGGTCGAAGCGTCGCGTGACCAGAGGGCTGGCGAATACCTCGCCCAACGCATTAGTATCGCAATTCAGAGAGGTAATGCCGCCAGCGTTCTGGGCACGCTACCACTTGGCAGCGACTTGGATAGGTTAGCCTATTTATAAGTTTGTTTGTTTTTTTTTTTTTGTTTTACCTTTCTTAGTTTTAGTTATTAGTTTATTATTATTTAGATTAAGTTATTTAGTAGGTATAGTTTTATTTATAATGTTTTGTTATTTAAACGATTGTATAATAAATAACTTGAATTAAATCTTAACTTTTAATATGGGCACCAAATCTTTTTTATGAGGACTTATTTTTGCCAGTGTCAAGTTATATTATAAATAGGTAAGTTTGGCAACCAAATATATTTTTATGAGCACTTATTTTTGCCAGTGTCGAGTTAGATTCTAGTTCTAGTCACAAAATAAATCATTTCCATATAGTCCGCACTGTCACCGACCATTGCATCCCAATCAGTGATGGGCGGAGTCCGTCCTACGACTTTTTTTTCGTATATTTTTTTAAACATACGAGCTGACAGACGAGCATATGATGCACTTATGATAGTAAGTGATACCATAGCCCATATACATCTGCGACAATCTTAATAAAACAAAGATCCGAAAAAGGCGCATGATGTATGAGACTTTGAACGACACACTTTTGTCAAAACAACATATACTTAGGTATGTTGTTTCACCGAACAAACGTTTAAACGATTTGCGTGGATTTTTCTTCATCACGAGAAATCTATATATTAATATAATAGAATAATCTATCTATACTAATATAATTAAGCGGCATAGTTTCTTTGTTAGTTTAAAAGGTCTAATCTCTGGAACTACCGTTGGATTCGAAAAACTCTTTCACTAATAGAAGTTACATTATCCCCGAGTATTATAGGCTACTTTATT
This sequence comes from Polyploca ridens, assembly GCA_951394255.1. Lineage (NCBI taxonomy): Eukaryota > Metazoa > Arthropoda > Insecta > Lepidoptera > Drepanidae > Polyploca > Polyploca ridens. Next base: position 9,146,413 of record OX596247.1, read on the forward strand.
TATCCCATGGATTGATCTTTATTAGATAAAACATCACTGATAACATGCAATTAACCTCGAAATAGACGAAAACGCAAGGTGACTTTGCAAATTCCCGCCAAAAAGTCTAGCATACCTACGTTTAATCTTTCGTAAAACATTAAAATAAACAGAAATAGATTTTTTTAGTGGCCTGCATTAAAAAAACCTTAAGATTACCGACTTTCTACTTTTAAACCATTGAATTACTAAAAAAAACTATGTAAATAGCCATTCTTTTGCATTTTATAACCTTAAATTCTGCATCCGAAAAAAAATAAAAACTCTTAAACCCGGGTAAGAAAATTAAATCTGTTTACTGATTACGAAAATATAGTATTTTTTCTACAAAATAAAAAATAAATCATTGTGACACAAACATTTTCGAAGTGGGCCCAACTCCCCTTACAAGATGGTCATTCTCCTTTATATTATTTAAACTTATTCGTTTCGTTTTTTATTTTTTTAGGTTAACGTTCCGTTTTACTCTTTAGAATCAGTTATGTTCTTTCATTCGCTTTTTTTTTAAATGTTAATTTGTCTTTATTATTAGATTTACTGTTTGTTTATGTTATATTTCTTCTATTTATTACTTTGGGGCTGCAGGCGGGCAATCTAGGTAATAGTTGTTTTTTTTGTCAAATAAATAATATTATATTTATACAGCATCATATCTATTTATTATTATTTATTAATCTTTTTGTTTATACGTTATTTACTTAGCATGTCTAATGGAGACAGTGATAACAATATATATCTCCCTTTTTCTTCATCCTCTAGCGTGAGCAGCAACGACAGTTTTCATAGTATTCCTACATCTCTCTGTGATACTTTGAACTCTCATTTCGAACTAGTTCCTAATAATAATAATCCATATAAATGCCCAGAGTATTCCGGCTCATTATTCTGATATGCTGACATCATTTACAAATATTAATAATATTCATGCCATTCTTGTATCAGAGTCGTGGCTGAAACCTTGTTTGCCTTCCACTTCCTACTCAATACCTGGATTCCGGCTAATTCGTAATGACCGCATTGGAAGGGGAGGAGGTGGGGTTGCTATTTATCTTCGCTCCCACATTCCTTTTACTTTGATTAGTATTTCCCCACAGAATCCCACTCCCATTGCTGAATATCTTTTTATTGAAGTCTGTGTTTCTGGCGTTAAGGTTCTCCTCGGCGTATTATATAGTCCCTCTTTAACTGTCAATTATTTCTCTTCCTTTGAAACTGTCTTAGAAAACTTACTTCCTCTATATGCACACTCAATTATCATGGGTGACTTTAATACCTGTCTACTCAAAGCTGATCATCGTTCGAGTCAATTGAGATCAGTTGTGTCAGTTGTAAGCGCCTGCAATTTAAATATTCTTCCACTCAATGCTACGCACTTTTTTCCAAACTGTAATCCATCTCTTCTTGATTTGATACTTGTAACTTCTCTTGAACATGTTGCTAAGCATGGTCAATGCGCAGCAGATGCCTTTTCTTGTCACGATCTCATTTATCTATCCTATAAAATACGTCCTCCTAAGCATAAATCAAGAGTCTTAATGTTGCGCAATTTTAGTGGCATAGATTTTGATCAACTTCACAATGATGCTCAGAAGATGGATTGGGAAATCATTCAGAATGCAGCAACGGTTGATGAACAAGTTGAAATTTTTAATTATTTGTTATTACAGTTGTTTGATGTTCATGCGCCGATTCGACCAGTTAGAGTAAAGCATCTTCCTGCTCCCTGGCTCACAGAGGAAATCAAATCTTTACAATCCAAGAAAAACATTGCTAAATCTAAATTTAAAATAAACCCTGACAAACATCGAGAGAAGTACAGACACGGAATCACTGTAATATGGTGTGTAGAGATGCACAACGACGCCATATTCATAAATCAGTAGATAACGGTGATCCAGCTAAAGTCTGGAAATTTCTAAGATCATTGGGAGTTGGAAAATCTAAAAATGATTCTATTCCTACAAATTTAAACCTAGATCATCTAAATATACACTTTTCTTCGTCAGCTAGTTTCGATACTGCTACGAAAACTAATACACTAAACCATCTGTTCTTATCACAAGCTCCCAATTGTCCTTCTTTTTCTTTTACTCAATTTACTGATTGTGATGTTAAGAGGCACATTCTCTCTATAACTTCTAATGCTGTAGGCTGTGACAATATCAGTCGCAAAATGATCCTTCCCCTTTTAGACTTTCTTTTACCTATAATTACTTATATCCTTAACTATTACATTATTTCAGGTTCCTTCCCTTCACTTTGGAAAGAAGCTGAAATTATTCCCCTTCCCAAAAAAACGAATCCTCTCTCTTTCTCGGACTATCGACCTATTTCCATACTGCCTTTTCTTTCAAAAGTCTTGGAACGACTGGTAAATCATCAATTAAGTAGTTATGTCTCTAGAAACAATCTTTTAAACCCTTTCCAGTCTGGTTTTCGTCCAGGACATAGCACAGTAACAGCTTTAGTCAATATAACTGATGATATTCGATCTGGAATGGAGAAGCAAGAGCTCACTATATTGACTTTACTTGATTTTAGTAATGCCTCTAACACTGTAGACTTTGATATTCTTCTCGCTATCCTGTGCTCTCTTAACATATCTCCAACAGTCGTTGAGTGGTTTCGTTCTTACTTGTACGGGCGTCAGCAGCGCATACGCATTGATGATTCATTATCTTCATGGTGTAAAACTACTGCTGGGGTACCTCAAGGTGGCGTCCTATCTCCACTTCTATTTTCATTATTTATTTCATCTATTACTAAAAACATATCTTCTCTCTATCACCTTTATGTAGATGATCTCCAAATTTACAGACATTTTTCTTTTAATGCTCTACCTAGTGCCATATTGTCAACAAATAACGACCTAAATTATATATCTGACTGGAGCAGACGTTATGGCCTTGTTGTTAACCCAGCAAAAACTAAAGTGATTATTATAGGCAGTAAATATTATATTTCAAGATTAAATGTTGACCAGCTGCCTCCAGTTACATTCGATGGAGTTAATATTCCTTATAGCGATGTTGTTAAGAATCTTGGTATTCTCTTGGACTCCACCTTATCTTCGGCACCGCAAATTGCGGAGGTCAGTAGGAGAATGTTTGCTACGGCTGGGTCAATCAGACGTCTACGTAATTACCTTCCCATCGACACTAGAATTGCGCTTGTTAAATCATTACTTATCCCAATTCTTGATTATACAGATGTCAGCTATCTTGACCTCACTGAAGACCAATTAAACAAACTTGAGCGACTTAAAAATTTATGTATAAGGTTTATATTTGGTTTACGCAAATATGACCACATTTCACAATTTCGTCACCAGCTCAAGTGGCTTCCTATTCGCCTTCGCCGGAATGCACATATCCTTACCCTTCTATATACTATTCTATTCAATCCATTTGCTCCTGCTTATCTCAAAGAACGTTTCGTGTTCTATAGTTCTCAACTACATCTTCTTCGCAGTTCCCTTGAGCTTCTTTTGAAAATCCCCTTACATACTTCCTGCTTCGTATCGCAGTCTTTTTCTGTGGAAGCTGTCCGGCTGTGGAACGCTCTTCCTTTAAATATCAGGCAAGCACAAACAGTGGATTATTTTAAGTCGCTTGTTTTCTCACACTTTCTTACCCTTTAAACTAAACTTCTTCCTTTTTTTTTTTTTTTATATCCCAACAATGTTGCTACTGTTCCATTTCAGTCTAAGTAGATATTTTTATTTTATTAAATTTTTCTCTATTTATATTTTGTCATATATATTTTATATTTTCATTATATATATTAGTTTATCTTATATAAGTTATGTAAGTATTAGGTTTTTGAACAGTATTTAAGTAGTTTACGTATGTAGGTATTTGATATACTGCACCACCTATTTTAATTCTTTCCTATTGCCCTAGGTTGCCTGGAAGAAATCGCTTTAGCGATAAGGCCGCCTGAATTGTTCGCACTTTTGTTTTTTATTTGTTATTTTTGTACTCTATTTTTGTAATCGTGTGAATAATAAAGAATTTTTGTATTGTATTGTATTGTTTATTTTGCCTTTTCCCCACTAATATTTCATAATATTTCCTCCTCTCACATACTCAAATTCAAATTATTTTCGCCCGCCAAGCACGGCGTGGCGTAAGGAGATGCCCAATTATAATAATAAAAGTTTTTATTGAAAAAAAAAACAATTTCATTAAAAGCTTTTTTAGTTACTGTACTTGCATTGTGATCCAATTTACTAATGTATACCAAATATCAAGTCAATCTGTCAAACAACCAAAAAAACCATGATCAAAATTGGGTTTGTAAGTTGGCCGGACTGAAATCATATAGGGGTTAGATTGTAATTAACTGAGTAACGTAACTAACTTACGTAATAATTAATTAAGTAACGTACCGTAATTTGGGGGGAATAGGGATCAAGAGGTGAATAGGGATAAAACCAGGAAATATTTTCAACGTTGAATAATAGTTACCAGTTCATTACAATTTGTAATTTTTTTTGTAAGATCAATAGTAGATTATTTAAAAAATATATGGGAGCACTGATTAAGCATGACATTAGCTGCAAATTGCCAGAAACTTTATTTGAAAGTAACCTCTCGCGACGCATTTTTTTTATAGTGATATAAACTTTGCTCTCTACAATTTATTTCATAGTTAATGAAGGTGGTTGTGTAATAAATACGTTATTTCGTCTATGGAGTATCATTTAAAATAAAAAGTAAGTCCCAGAATGTATTCACTTTAATGATTTTTGATAAAATAGAAATACAGGGAAAATGTGTTGATTTTGGGGTTAATGGAGACGTCCCAGGTATGAATAGCAACGAAAAGGGGGTAGATAGGGATGTGAATGAGTTCAATAGGAACGACTTATGGGTGAAAAGGTACAGCTTTATAGGGTTATCACTACGCAGATAAGATGTGTTTCATTGTATATTTATTCATTTGGTTAGTTATATGTTTTTGTTTAGAACTTTTAATGTTTCAAATCTTATAAGCTACAAACTGTGACTTAATTTAAATTATATGATTTTATTTGATATAAAAGAGAGGTGTTTCGAGTGTCAAATTCCTCAATAAGCAGTTGTTTTTCTTTTTTCAGACATGCCTCGCGTGTATATCTTTCAAGGCCATATGAGAGATATAATCTCTTAATATTAAAAACTGCTATAGAAATCTATGAAACTCGGAATAAATCCCTAGTTGAAATTGCTAAGCCATATGATAAAATTTATTATCCATGTTATTATAATGTTTAATAAAAATAAATTAGGAAAATAATAAGGGTTTTTTTTTCATCTATTGATCAAGAATGATTGTATATATACTGGTGACACTCATTTTGCCTGACTATCTTCACCACTTGCCTTCTTATGTTATTTCTCATTATGGAAATAGTATTGTATGCAAATCAAAAATCAGTATGATATAATATGAGTACAAGATAATAACGATTAGCATGCTATTTAAGAAGGTAAACAAAATTAATAGGTGTCAGCCCTAATGAATTTCCCTATTGAGTCTATTCTCATCCCTATTAACCCCAATTTCCGGGTGAATAGGGATAGCATACATTTTGGAGTTTATTGCTAAAATCAAAATCCTAATCGCATTATTTAAAATTTAATTATAGAGATACCGTCAAGACTCAATCATTTAGATCCTTTACAGCAATATATGTGTAAAAATCTGCCTGAAAACCTTCCATGAAGTTGGGTTTTGTCCCTATTCACCCCATATTACGGTAACTAACTTACGTAAGTAATTAACTACATTACTAAGTAGAATAGGTTAGTTTTTTTTTGTCAATGAGGAGTTTTCTTATGATACCTCTATGATCAAAATACCTGTCAAACTGTTGATATTTCGAACCAATTTGAACCTTAAATACACGATTTGACTATAGAGGTATCATAGGAAAACTCCTCATTCACAATAAAAGTCAATCTTGATTCGTTCAAGTTTCATTTTTGGTAAAATATTTACGTGAATTGGGCCCAATGTATCTATCAGTATCGATAATGTTATTCAATGTAGAGGTGGGTAGCTATTCTAATAACTAGCCAAAAAACGGCTAGTCACAAAATAGCCACGGCTATGTTATCTGTCAACACGATAATTGGCTATTGGCTACTGGGTGGCTACTGGCTACAGGATGGCTACTGGCTACTCGCTAGCTAGAAAGAATGAGGAGTTTTCTTACCTGCCTAACTGTTGATAATTCGAACCAATTTGAACCTTAAGTGCACGTATTGATAAGTATTTTGACCATAGAGGTATCATAAGAAATTCTCCTCATTACGACAAGTTTACGTCACACACAGCGGGTAGCCGCCTAGCCGCCACAGGTCACTAGCCGCCACTAGCTGGCGGGCTAGCCAAAGCCATTCTAGCCGCCACTAGCCGGTAGCTGGCCGTCTAGCCAAAGCCAATCTAGCCGAGTAGCCGGTAGCTGTGTCAGCTGTGTGTGCGTGCGTGTAGCGAAATAGCCAAATAGCCAAAATAGCTGACTAACTAGCTGGCTTTTACACCACATATAGCCGGCTAGCTAAGCTATTGAAATTTCGGCTAGTTACCCATCGCTAATTCAATGTGTCACTGCACTGGTTGAGTGGCAGAATATATCGAAGTATGACGCAATTATCAACCTTATGTTAAAGTTCATTAAGTTAATAATTGCGTCCACTGAGAATAGCGCCATCTATGGGGCCGTAGCGGAACTCGATCGTTCAATTAAATATAGATTGTTTGTAGATTACAAAACGTTGTATATTCTTTCTACGCTATAGCAAAATAAATTATATATTTAGAGAGTGAAGATATATTTTTGAATGTACGATATGTGTGACATGAGCTAATATTGTCTAGACTAGAAACGACTAATCAAATGAATTGTTTATTGGTGTGCAATATGTGAGTATCTATTTCTTTGTGGGAAAGGAGACGTCCAGAAAATGTATGGGGCTTGGTACTAAAATAATTAATAATCTGAACCACTATCTGAGCTATATAGGCAGAAAGGACGTAATTTTTTAGATTTTTTTGTATAGTTAAAAAGATTTTAGAGCCCTCCGTTTTTTTTAAATCTGAAACTGAAAATCGAGTGTCGGTTTATAATTTAGTTGGCAACACTACAAATATTATCTAAAGGTTGGCAGCCATGTGGTTTGACATTCAGTCAGAAAGACGACGTATCGTAGTTTCCCTAATTTCTTGGTAATTTCCATGTAATTTCGTTGTGCTTTGAGTATTGTTGTGCTGTTATGTCCTTTCTTCCATTATACCATTGCATCTACCCAACGGCAAACAACCTAGGCTCGTGTGAAATCTAACTGACTGGACTGATTTGAATTATCGTTTATGTTTGGAAACCATGGCTGTACGTGTTAATTGTTATGTTATCCTGCGATCTGAACTGAATACTTGGAGCATGAATACCATGCAGAAGACCTAACTCTAGAGTTAGCCTCGATAATTGACGAATGGTGCGGCTGAGAGGTTAGTAATTTTTTGCATAACCTAGTCTACTTTTATTTTCTGGTAATCAATCAATGCCGTTTTTGACAATTATCCTTATAGAAGTAGGTAGCCATAACATTCTATAGTGTCAAATATATTTATTGATATAATTAGTTGTTTTCCAGTCAGTCAATAGTATGTGTCTCACAGAATTTATAAACAATTTATGTATCATGTTTCAATTATTGAAATATTCAATCATACCTATAATTATTTGAATTTCAGATTACTGAAACGATGATGACCAGCTATGTCAAGAATGTGTTCACCTGGTAGTACAAGAATTGAATAATCATATTGAAAAATCTACCGGCAGATCCAGTTCACACAGCCTTGTATGCATATCTTGTGTCATTTCATTTGCTCAGTGCTCCTAATATAACTACTTTAGTTATCACATATTTATCAATCACATCCCTATCATTTTCTAAAAAGGTACATTATTTACATGACCATTTCAGCAGTGTTTTAGTTAAGTAGCATTTCATAAGTAAGGCCATTAGTTGTTTATAACTTTACCTTTAACTCTCTCGCCATCAACAGGGAGTCCATCCTCACATGTTGAAACCAGAATTGTTTCAAACTGTGCGGTCTCAAAGGAGCTTCCTTCCGCGGACGCTCAGATTGTGGAATGAGCTTCCTGCCGTGGTTTTCTCAATGGACTACAGCATGGGGTTCTTCAAAAAGGGTGTGAAGAGATTTCTGCAGGGTTGGCAACGTGCGAGTGACTCCCCTGGTGTTGCAAGCATCCATAGGCTACGGTAACCGCTTACCATCAGGCGGGCCGTATGATTGTTTGCCTAAGTAGTATAAAAAAAAAAACCTACACATTTACATAAGAATAGACTTTTGTAATACATTAATTTCAATTACAGGTACCTGTTGAAGCTTGGGCATGTAATGCTTATTGGATGAGAGCTTATCAAAATACACCCCGGAAGTTGTAACAGCTATTCTTAATTGTTTCCATCCCGTTATAACCAACCATCCAGATGCCGAGTATATTGCATGATAGGGAAGCATACCGTTGGGAGCTGTGCACATGTTATAACTTCAGTTTGGTATTTGGGATGGACACAGCATCAAGAAAATATTATTCCGCCACCTACCAGCTTTTTAGATAGTATTTTTATAAGACATGATGTAGATACTGAAGATGAAAAAAAAATGTAAATAAAAGCACAAATATTTCATGAACTTTCTTTTATTTTATATTAGTTGTATCAATATACTATATTGATGACAACATTTGTCAATATATGTACTGTCATACTTACCTATGATTTAATAGATTGGTGAAGTAGCAAGCACCAAGGGCCATAAAGCAACAGTAATTAACGGAAGTGTACTGAATCATGCATGCATGCATCACAATGAAAACTAGTACACTCTTGAAACTTGATCGAGTATTTGACAGACATATAATATAGCACACAGAATGGAAATGCAAGCTCGAATAATGTTAGGCGTACCCTGATGAAAATCATCATGATGATGAATGCATGAAATATTCTTTATTGTATACACTAACATAGAACAAATTATATTATAACACAAATTAAGGAAGTTATACAGTATACGCGGCCTTATCGCTTAAGCTAAGATGATATGTTTTATTTGTATTTAATGTTCCTTGGTTGAGTTGGTAAGGTTCAATAACAGCTGTTAGGCATTCCCTGAAGAAAATCATGATGATATGTTTTATTTGTATTCAATGTTCCTTGGTTGAATTGGTAAGGTTCAGTATCTTCTACACCTTTTCAAAAGAGGTTTTAACTTGATTATCAATAATCTTTAATTCCAATAGTTTAAAGAACCTTAGGAGAACATAGAAATAAAACGTACTGCGTTAATAATATTATGCTGCGTATAACATTATGTATTATTCTGTGAATGTAGTGATTTCAATTCTTTTCGTTTTATGGAATTAACATCACAGTATTAATAAAAAAAATAGGAGCGAAGATTATTTAGCTACTCTCGTACTATTGTTTATTTACTATACAAACGTCATGTCATGTCTGTCATTATGACATTGCAGATTTGACCTTATAACACGTTTTGATATTGCAATGCATTTAAATTATTCAATAGTTTTCGATTCAATTACATGGAGCATATACAGGTCAAATTAAAATAAAAACTCAAAGACCTCAATAGAAAAGGCAATTTTAGTTACATTACAGTATATTATTGCTCGGGAAACGAATATACAAAAGGTATTTTGCGTTTTATTTTAGCTCAAACGTTTTTCACTTTTTTACAAAAACGGAGGGCTCAAAAAATTTTTTTTTGCCATAATCTATTAGCTTTATTAATAACCTTTCAAATAAGGTATATCACATTGCTGTTCAAATTTCTTCAGAATATTATACCACTAATATCCGTCTCCTTTGGCGACAGCGGTTGATACATATTTTGACACTTCGCACTTCCACTGTTTTTTTTGTTCCGTGCATAATCCAGTGTACATTACCAGCTTACTATTTGCCCCCAAAATAGGGTTAAATCTGCGTAAAAAGTTGGCAACACCGTGTTTGAGTTTATGTAAAAAATATTAATTGATAAATACTTATTGCGGCACAATTTTTATCTTGAAGCACATTAATATGTATATTTAAATAGTTTGTAAGCCATACTAGTGCAAAAGTATGACCAAATAACTCAAATAAATCAAAATATTTTGCTACTTACGAATGAAAAAACAATCCAGCATCTTTTTTCTATTCACATTCCATTTGCATTATTACCTTTTTTTATTTCGTGGGGAAGTCCTCATTGGATACCCGACCGCCCCGGGGGAAGCGGCCAGGTTATGCCGGACTTGTATCGGCTAAAACCCCACGGTGGTCGCCATCTGCGCTGTAGAGGGGGGCGGGCTCTCGTGTTGAACGCGTACCTGCTCACTCCTCCACGCGCGGCGCTAAGATAGCTCGTCCCGGGGGAAGTGTGATACCTCCCCCCAGCACCCTCGCTGTGCTATCGCACGATGAGTCGTGACCACATCGACCCATCGTCCTCCTTGGGGTCGCTTCTGGGTGTACAGAGCCCCCGCCCTGATTGCCCACGACCCCAAAAGCCCCGTTTAGTCGCCTTTTACGACAGGCAGGGGGACACCGTAGCTGTTATTCTAAGCCCCAGCTACAGGGCAGGAGGGACGCCACGAGGCACGTCTGCGCCTCGGCGGCGCCGTTTCCGAGCGGGATCGGCCCTCTCCCGATCCCGCTCAGCAGCCTCCTTCTGGACCATTACGGTCTCACAGAAGGAGGCTACGGCCCTCCACGCTGTATCCCCGCTCAGCATCGCCGACACGACTGCTGGCAGGGAGAGATTCCGCCCGATCAGGCCGACCAGGATTCGCCGCTCAGGTTCCCACGCAGGGCACACTGCAAGCGTGTGTGATGCGGAATCCTGGTCGCTCCCACCGCAGTGGAAGCAGACCGCCGTCGCCTCACGTCCGATCTTAATAATTAATAGATAATCACCGAAGCATCCGTGCCCGGTGAGTATCTGTGTGAGTCAGTAGGTGAGTCGTCCACCTTGTCGCTGCATACAGGCCTCAAAGACCGACAGGACTGCACCGACGACGCGTTTGCGCGCATAACGCTCCTCCCGGAGCCTCGCGCGCCACGTCGCAAACGCGATAATTCGTTCCTGCCGTTTGATCGCCTCTTCTGGGTCGCCTCCACCGCTCTGACGGACGATGCGAATCCGGTCATAGACCCTCGCATCCATGTCCGCCAGAATAACAAGTGGCGGAAAGCGAGCTAGAATTGTCGCCGCCTCAAAGGATACTGTGCGGTATCCTCGTACGATCCGTTGCGCCATCCTTCGCTGGACGCTGTAGATTTTCGTCCTACAGCGTCGGATGGCAAGCTTCTTTGCCCATACGGGCGCCCCGTACAGGGCTACGGATCGTATGACCCCCGCATAGAGGCGGCGTACTTCCTCCCTCGGTCCCCCGAGATTGGGCAGCAGTCTGTGCATGGCACCCGCTACCCTCTCAATCCGGGGGACGAGGCGATCAAAATGCTCTTCGAAACCCCAGCGACTGTCTAAGGTGAGGCCCAGGTACTTCATGTACCGCCCCACCCTGACTTCCGACCCACCTACTTGGACGTGCGAGTCAGGTGGTTCCTTGCTCCTAGGCAGTTTGTGGAACCATAGCGCCTCGGTCTTGTGAGGCGCTATCTCCAGGCCCAACTCGAGAATTTGCGAATTTTGGCGACGACTTGCATTATTACCTAGGCCAATACTCAACGCTTTGAGCACAAATAGATATTATATTTCGAAATAATAAATTAATTAAATTGAAATTTCTTCAGCAACATTTTTCACACGCGTATTAAACGTCAATCTTTGTTTAGCAACTGAACTGCTGACCTTGAAAAACGCGACATTTGATGAGGGACAAAAAATATTAGGTTCTGTCTCTTTTCTTTATGAGCATAATTGTATACTTAGATTAAGGATTAGGTAGATATGTCACTAAAATAATAATAATTACGAAAGCGAGATACGTATATGGCAAAGCGTGTATGTGTGAGCAGGACTAAGCATATTTTTTTGTCCCTATCTCGCGTATAGGTTTCTATTCTTGACATCAGTGTCAAAATCGGTGTCGTTGAACTCGTTGATGGCAAGCAAGTTTCTGGTTCCAAAAGATATTTTGTTGATGAGAGCTTTGAAACCCTAATTGAATGTTATTTGTGACTTTTCTATATACTCAAAGATATTGTTTAGTGTGCAGTGATGGTGAATTGTTGTGTAATTGGCTGTAAAAGCCGTAGTGAACGAAATGAACCAAACATAACCTTTCATCGGTAAGTAGATTTTTTTAACTGATATAGTTATGAAATCAAAGGATAACTATACTCAAGTGTATTTTCTGTCAATATCATGCAAATTTAATAGATAATTTCGCCGAAATACGATGATCAACCAAATTTGTTTTTAGTGCTAACCAACCAAAGTGTGAGGCTTATTATTGTGGGGTGGTTAACTATGGTACTACGTGTCATTCGTAAATAGTCGGATTATAAGTTGATGGGGATACCAGCATTTTATAAATTTTACCACTTTATTAATTTTAGAATTTTAAATAGCGTATTTTATTCTTTAAAGTTTTCATAAAGAACCATTTAAAGTTATATGTATAGGTAAGTTTGATACATAAAAAGTAATTGTTTTGAATTCGTCTGACGCGGAAATAATAACTTACAAATAACGACGATATATGTCATGTATTATGAAATCAAATATAGGGTTTTTTGGTGTACAATAAAGAGTTATCTATCTATCTATCTATCTATTTTCTCTTTCAGATCCGCAAGGCTCAACCATTCAATTTTCACATTAAGAGTTACTCTCTAAATGTGAAAATTTGCGAGTTTATATGGAAACAAAGGATAATTAGGTATTTAATTGTGTCTTCAGAATACATCACCTATCAGTACAGTATATACAATCAATAACTGAGGAGGTTGCGGTCAAAACGTGATAAGTCACAACTGATACAAAAAAAAATCTTCTAGCCTGTACGCACCTATTTATTTTGTGTAATTATGTCTAGGGTCTTAATTAAACTATACTTTATCAATCCCGTGTTTTATTATGACTTCTATAAATTTATAACAATATCACCTGCCATACCATTGATAAATTACGACTCGTAGTAAAACCTAAATACCCAATACCAGTTTACCCACATAATGGGGTAAGAGTGTAAGTATGGCAGTATTAATTGTACGTAGCTGTATTATATGTAAATATGTCGAACTATCGCTATCTTCTTCGCTATTCGCTGACTGCAAATCTACCTAATCCTTAATCTAAGATTGTATAAAATGTTCTCTTTCGTGTGTAAATGAAATAGAACACGTCCAGCGGTCTATACCTTTCTCTATCTACGTGTATTACAGTTTCTTTCGAACAGTGATTATTTTTCTCGGTAGGTACCTATCGCTTTAAGTACTGACAGTATAAAATAATTCAAATGAAATATAATTATTATTACTCCAAGAGATTGTCTTATTCCGATAATTTTCCTGATTAGTTCGTAAATGATGGTCGCTCTGTTAGAAAGGGACACGGCGCCTAAAAATTAAGTCTCTTTCGGACCGCGTCTCTCATTGAACCTTCCAGTTACGTTGTATAAAAAATCCTTGGTAAATACTTAATAAGACAGAAAATTATTAATCATTTATCAATTATTAAAATAAGACAAAAAAACTCTTCCGCTTTATTATATTAGTATATAGATTGGCGTCTTTTTTTCTGCAATGGACGGTCGTGCCTAGCTAGCCTAGGCACTCGTAAGTTATTTGTATATTTTATATACCTTTGTAACTTCTTAGTTAATAAAAATAATAATATATGATTTTAACGGTTCGTGGGTTTTACCGTTCGATAATTCATTTAAATTTTGATATTTTATGTTCACAAGTCTTTGAATAACTAATTCTTAAATTTAATCTATCCTAGGTATTTTCCTAGGTTGGTTCCTGTTTTGTTCACAGTTGAACATTAATATTTAAATTACATCAAGTGCTAACCGTATAAATCAAAACGTTCGAATAGTGCTAGCAAGGCTGCGTAACACTGGGTTGGGTCGAGTAGTAGCTCTTTAAGCCCTTCGAGTAAATCCAATTCCTCCTTATCGACGATATCTGAGTCTCGGATCTAAAATAAAATGAATAATTTATATTTATAAGTATAAATAGGTAGTACCTATTACCTACCTAGCCACTCGACAATAATTTACTTAATACGAAATGAACCAAACATAACCTTTCATCGGAAGTAAATGAAAGGGTTACTATACTCAAGTGTATTTTCTATCAATATCATGCAAATTGAATATATAATTTCGTCTAAAAAACAATAAAAATCCAAATATATATGTAATTATGTCGAACTATCGCTGTCTTCCTTACTAAACGATGACAGCCTATCTACATTAATTCTCTATCTACATAGGAACTAGGGGTGGTGCCAGCAATAGACAGACACGCATCGATTAGAACCATTGACCAAAAACTAAATTGGCTGGATAATATCCGGCGAAAGCTTTTTTAATATTTAGATAGTTATTTAAAGTTATTTTCATTCTTTAAAGATTAAGTATTATTTATATATACAAATATTTTGACCTATAGAAATAGTAAAATACCATTAAAAACAATGATAGATTTAAGAAGTGCTTATATTATACATTTACATGAGTTCAAGGAAAGAAAATGGCCGCTAAAGTGATCAATCTGTCTGTGCGACTACCACTCCCTCCATTGATAGCTTGAGTCTGTCTAAAATAAATAAAACCGATTTTCAAGACACGATATAAATTTCCTACTAATTATATCATGTTCGTTAATTATTTTAGGTATTGATGAAATTGCTTTGGAAATTCAATAACCACAAGTTATGAAAACGACATGGCGGACTGGTAATTGACCAATAGGAAGCCAGCATCGAGCGTTTCAGAAATTGCATGTACTCACATTTCGCGTCATTACGATTTCGGTGCCTTCCTTCTATTTAGAAAAATGAGTATTATTCTAGTATCGGTAAATTGATTGAATTTTTATGACATAGTGAAAAGGACATAGTGAACATTGTGTTAAAAAACCTTGTGTGACGATCAATTTGTGCGAGTTATCCAAACGGCTGGGATCATGACTGCGTTGGATTTAGGTTGAACTGAAATGCAATACCATCTTTTTGTTTTTGTAAACAAGACAATGTTTTTACGATACACGTGCGGAGTGGTACACAATTGACAGTTGTTTTCGATGATGTCGGGAAGGGGGGCAAAAAAACGCGGTAGGCCCCCGAAATCGGGTACTTTTGAGAAAAATAGGAAATTTCAGTATCATTTATTGAAGAAGCCCAAATATTTACAAAATGCAGGAACCAATTCTATAGTCAGCACTCCCTCGGCATCTAGAGCATCGTCTCCTCAAGGAAGCGACATAAGCAAACGAAGTACGCGCAAACAAAGAGGTGGAAAGGCTCATAAAAATAAAAGAGGTGGAATATCGGGTGCATATTCTCGACGAGGTTACAACCCGCAAGCTGCTGATTTCCACGAGTCTGAATATCATTACGGTTCCGATTTTGGTGATGAATATAGCGATAGATCGGAACCCGAAGAAGATCATGGCAGCGAGAGTTCCGATGGTAGTGCGGGAGACGGACCCGGCAGTGAGAGTGACTTTTCTGTAAGCAGCTATAGTACCACAGGAGGTACACCTCGAAAATTAAATAGTAATTCGATCCGCCCCCCAAGCCCTGATCCCTTATGGCTTCAACAGGAGCGGAAAATCCCTCCTTTGAAACTACCCCCATCATCAGATGATTTGTTAATTCCACAGAACTTAGTTATACAAGTGGTGGGTGTGTATGAAGTCCTACGGCACTTCAGACATCTGGTAAGACTGTCTCCATTTCGTTTGGAAGATCTGTGTGCGGCTATAAGCTGTGAAGATCAGAGCAACCTTCTAATTGAAGTGCATATGATGCTACTGAAAGCCTTATTACGAGAAGAAGATGCTCAACAAACACATTTTGGACCATTGGACCACAAAGACAGTGTTAATATAACTTTGTTCTTGTTGGATGTTATGACATGGCCTGAAGTTCTTAGGATTTATGTAGAGAGTGATAAGTGTTTTGATCAGAATATGGTTAACATCGTAAATTCATGTGAATATCCATTCACATCAGTGGAAGATCGTCTAGCGGTGCTACAATTTTTGTGTAATCAATTTTTAATAACTAATCCAGTTCGTGATGATCTTCTTAGTGAAGGTATGTTACAATTATTTATTTTATTAATTACTATATGTCCCCTGTAAATTAGCCTATAGCACTAGTGCTACTACTGTTACAGTACTAGTAGCAGTACTAGTAGTACCAAAAATTCTTTCACTAATAGGTAGAGCCATTATCCTAGGGTAGTGCAATGAAAGAATTTTTCAAGTATTACTGGTAGTTCCAGAGATTAGCACATTTAAACAAACAATTAAAAAACTCTTCATCTTTATTTATTTACAACAAATATGTACAAGTTACAAACTATATATGTACTTACAAAATATCTATAGATATAAAAAGGCTGATTAGTCCAGGAACTAAGACTAAGAGAAATACACAGATTTAATCTTATATGGTCTAACATTGTCCTGGTATTTGTGGATAGAACTTGCAACTAGTGACATGAATCCATTGAGGAACAATCCCTTAGAGTAGTAATACCGGGCAATCCAATTCCGAAACTAGTCAGTGATTTCTCACTGATTTTTAACAGTAAGGACCATTCACTGGATCATGTGTTCTTGGCTTGGCCAATCAGAGCGCATGTGTCTTGGCTTGGCCAATCAGGGCACATGTGTCTTGGCTTGGCCAATCAGGGCGCATGTGTCCTTGACTTAGTCAACCAGAGCATATTGTCGATGGTGGCAAATTGGCAGAATAGATTGCAAGCAAAATCAACATCATTACGCTTTGAGTTAGTTGTTCGATGCCTGAATCACTCTTGAGAGACAGCTATTAAGAGACAGTGGTCTGAATCTGTCGACAAGTTAGAATATAAATTTTGCCAATTTTTCACAAAAAGGCTTGTCCCACACTCTGAGTGACTCAGCTTTATTATATTAGTATAGTCAAAGTAATTAATTCAATTTAGGCCTAGTAGGGCACTTATGAATGAAGGTCAAAGCTACTGAAGTTACCACCAGTTCGTAAGTCAGCCTTCAACTGAGAAGAACAGGCAAGAAACTCCAGCCAGTTAGGGCAACTTCTTCAGTGTTAGTCTGATTGTCCAAACAAAAAAATATTTAAAAAATATTACCTTGCTGAGTTTCTTGCCTGTTCTTCTGAGTTGAAGGCCGATTTACGAACTGTATTAATAGTAGTAAGGACTATATTACCATATTAGATTTTTTTTGCCTCGCTACTCGATGGAGTATACTTATATGGAGGTTCCATCTGTAAAATTTCAAGTCAGTATGCTGTTCCTGAGATTTTGTCATTTTGATTTTTTGCTTTTATGTATATATATAGATTAATCTGATACCTTACATTATCTTTCCAGTTCCTATACATTATGATGATCATTGCCGTGTCTGTCATCGTCTGGGAGATTTGTTGTGCTGTGAAACTTGCCCAGCTGTCTTTCATCTGGAGTGTGTAGATCCACCTCTCGTAGATGTTCCATCTGAAGACTGGCAGTGTGCCCTGTGCAAACATCACAAAACTACAGGTGTTACTGATTGTCTTCCTGATGCTGAGAAACAAGGCTTGTTATGTCGACATGAACACCTGGGCTTCGACAGACATGGGAGAAAGTATTGGTTTATTGCTCGTCGTATATTTGTGTAAGTATACAATGAAATTTTGTTTCCACTTACTAAAGTGGTGCAAATTGCAGGCATTTTTAACTTAGGTACACTTACCCACACTTCAATTATTATTAACACTTATTTCTAAATACAAATCTTAGATTCACAAACCATAATTACAATTTAATATAATATAGTTCTAAACTTAATATTACGATCTACTCAAAATAAAACATGCCAAGTGCGAGATTGAATCTGACTCGCACACCGAGGGTATGACCTTCTTTGGTCATATATTTCTTGGTTTGGGCCATAACTTGTAAAAAACCGGACCGCATAACTAAGTTTATTTATAAATTAACTAGCATTATAGCCCGCGACTTCGTCCGCGTAGATTATTTCTTTTTTCTAGATATGAATCATTGTAACAATATAGAGCTTTGTTCATGGCTATTGTCCGCCACTACGTGTAATATTGACAAAAGTTCAGGTAGATTAAGAGCTCATATGCGAGGATGCCATATAAAACTGAAACAGTCCTGCCGCAAATCAACTCTAGCAAATTTCAGAGTTTTTCCCTGTGAATACAAACCTTAATTAGGAACTGTTATCTTTTAAATTCAAACGGAAGGTGATTTGGGATCAATGGTATACGCGGCAAGAAGACTGTTTCTCCTCTGGCAGAATCAGTAAATATTTTGGCCTCAATAACATTGCGGCGGAGAGCTGTTACTTGTAGTCTAGTTCCACAGCACAATTTTGGAGGCCTTATCTCTCTTTCCCTCATGTCTGAGGATCGTGGTCAACATCGAGTTTGCTTCTAGAGCGAATGATCTGCCTCCACTGGTTTCTGTCTTCTGGTTTCTGTAAAACTTGGAGGACGATGAGTCTTTTACTTGATCGGACCATCTTGTTGGTGAACGACCACGTAGTCGTTTTCCTTCCGTGTTCCCAACTATGATCAGATTTCCAAACTTTCATCGCCTTTGCGCACCATGTGGCCGAAATACGAAAAAATACATTGGTGGCATATGGTGGACAATCGTGTTTTAATTTGGAGCTGCGATAGGATTGATGCATTGTTGCGTTTAGCGGTCCAAGGTATTTCCAACATCCGTCTCCAGCACCACATCTCGAATGCATCAATCCTTTTTCTTTCTCGGGCCAGTATAGTCCACGCTTCCACTCCATACATGAAAATGAGGAATACCAATGCTCGTATTAACCGGATCTTTGTTTTAATACCGATTCCTCTCTTTTTCCTGATGTTGTTTAGGCGAGTCATTTCAATACGCCAATACCATAAGCTGAAATAATGAATTTTGAAATTTTCACTCAAAATAAAGAACTTCATATACTAAATTTAATCCCCCTAATGAACCCTTAAGGAGGGACCTTAAGGGTTCAAATTCCAACAACATCGATATTCGTTGCGTTAGTTTATAACCATAAGCTTAAATAATAAATTTAGTGTACTTCCATACACAAATTCATCCCCCTTTTTACCCTTTCGGGATCGGAATTATCAAAAACGTTGAGGCACATATAAATTAATTTTCAATCGTCAACCTAAACACAAAATTTGAAGGTCCTAACTTCGAAACTGATGGACTTTCATATAAACTTGCATCCCCTATTTTACCCCCTTAATGATGGAATATCCAAAAAAATTTAGTGGTTGCCTACACTGTATAATATTAAATTTAGTGAAGTTTACTTTGAAATTGAAGGACTTGCATACACAACTTCATCCCCTTTTTCCTCCCTTCGGTGGTGGAATAATCACAAACGCTGAGATAACTATACATTAATTTTCAATCGTCAGCCTAAACACAAAATTTGAAGATCCTAACTTCAAAACTGACGGACTTGCATACAAACTTTCATCCCTTATTTTACCCTGTTAGGGGTGGAGTTTCCAAAAATTCTTCCTTAGTGGATGCCTACACCGTATAATAATACATTAAGTGAAGTTTACTTTGAAATTGAAGGACTTGCATACACAACTTCATCCCCCTTTTCCTCCCTTCGGTGGTGGAATTATTACAAACGCTGAGATAACTATATATTAATTTTCAATCGTCAACCTAAACACAAAATTTGAAGATCCTAACTTCAAAACTGACGGACTTGCATACAAACTTTCATCCCTTATTTTACCGATTTAGGGGTGGAATTTCCAAAAAATCTTCCTTAGTGGATGCCTACACCGTATAATAATACATTTAGTAAGTTTACTTTGAAATTGAAAGACTTGCATACACAACTTCATCCCCCTTTTCCTCCCTTCGATGGTGGAATTATCACAAACGCTGAGATAACTATACATTAATTTTCAATCGTCAGCCTAAACACAAAATTTGAAGATCCTAACTTCAAAACTGACGAACGTTCATACAAACTTTCATCCCTTTTTTTAACCCCTTAGGGGTGGAATTTCCAAAAATCCTTCCTTAGTAGATGCCTACACAGTATAATAATACATTTAGTGAAGTTTACTTTGAAATTGAAGGACTTGCATACACAACTTTATCCCCCTTTTCCTCCTTTCGGTGGTGGAATTATCACAAACCCTGAGATAACTATATATTAATTTTCAATCGTCAGCCTAAGCACAAAATTTGAAGATCCTAACTTCAAAACTGACGGACTTGCATACAAACTGTCATCCCCTATTTTACCCTCTTAGGGGTGGAATTTCCAAAAATCCTTCCTTAGTGGATGCCTCCACCGTATAATAATACATTTAGTGAAGTTTACTTTGAAATTGAAGGACTTGCATACCCAACTTCATTCCCCTTTTCCTCCCTTCGGTGGTGGAATTATCACAAACGCTGAGATAACTACACATTAATTTTCAATCGTCAGCTTAAACACAAAATTTGAAGATCCTAACTTCAAAACTGACGGACTTGCATACAAACTGTCATCCCCTATTTTACCCTCTTAGGGGTGGAATTTCCAAAAATCCTTCCTTAGTGGATGCCTCCACTGTATAAGGTATCTTTGTGCAAAATTTCAAATCTCTAGGTCCAGCGGTTTGGGCTGTGGGCTGATATATCAACAATCAGTTTATCATTTTATATATTAAGATTTTAAAGATTTTGAAAAAAGTTCTATGGTTTATAAAGATAGCTTGATCTCTGCGACAGTTGTATGAGCATAAGGTTTATCTGTGTCATCATAAAATCAACCACAGATTAAACAGATGAACTTTATTGTAAAGCTATAAGGTTAATTTTCATATGACTCAAACAACTGACGCAGAGATCAGGCTATCTTTTATAAACCATAGTTAGAAACTTTGTTCTATTTTTCCTATAATATTTAAATCATTGTTTATTTCTTGTAATTATACCTATATTTAAAAAAATTGCGAACTTCGAAGATAAGGGGAATGATATTTTTTCATGAAAAATCAAAAACTTTTAATCTTACTCTGAGAGGAGTTCGAAGAGTTTTGTTCGGAGCCTGACATACCCACTTACATATCAGGCGCCATTTAATTTTTTTTGAAAATTTTGTTGATTTGGGACACTTAACAAAATACGATACGAAAGATATGAACAAAAAATTAGTGGGGTGTCTATGCCCTAAAACATTACGTTACAGAGTTATAAGCAAAAAAGATCGACATTTGACAAATTCAAATACATACCATGAAAAATTTCTTATTAAATGATTGTACGCATTCTATGGTAAAAATCCTGTCCCAGGATATTTTATTTATTTATTTATGGTATTAGAATAGCTAACCTAATACCTAACTAATTGTACAATATGTTTTAGTGAATCTGAAAATGGTGATGTATGGTATTATACATCCCAACCGCAGTTCGAAGAACTATTATGTGTATTGGATTCAGATGAGATGGAGACTCCCCTAGTACGAGAACTTTTAGAATTGAAACATGAAATAATTAGACAAATGGATGTCACTGAACGATTAACAAATCAAGCAAAGGGCAATCGTAAATCGTATTTAGAAGCGGAAAGTGCAAGTATTATTAAAATGCGAAAATTAAGAGAGGATCGTAAACACCATGACCTAAATTCTGAATTGAAGATAGAGGATGAGAAAATAGATAATGTATCATCTATTGATGGTGATGTCGTGAATGAAGTGACAGTCACTAGCGAGGACACTCACGATGATACTGAAGAACAGCAGAACAATGTTATAGATGATGATGTAAAAAAGTTAAAAAATAATAAAACAAAACTAGCAATACAGAAGAAACAGGAAGATAGTAAGTTATTATTATACCCAGAAGTCAATTCTATCATCTAATCTGTTGAATATAATTGAAATGGTTCACATTTATGATAATCAATATTTTTTTATTTCAGTTTCAGAAAGAGTTACAAGACAGAAATCTAATCAGATGTCAAATGGGACTTATCTTTTTAAATTAGGAAATGAAAATGGCTTCAAAAATTATATAAATCAATATACAACTAATCCTCTTGCTTTAAATAAACCTCAAAGAAATGAAGAGAGAGACAAAAAACGATACATGTCTCATAAATTTTCATTATCTTCAGGACAAGAGTTTAAGTGGATTGGACTTCTTAATGGTAGATTGATATTTGTTCTTTGATTTTATATACATATTTATACTTATTATCACCATAATTGTACTGACTAATTACTTTCTTGCAGCAACCAAACCTTTGTTAGTGGCAACACTCAGACAAACCTTATTGCAGCTGGAGTCTAACATTGTGCAGCAATTCATGCATCCTAATTGGTCATTGTTGAGAAAACCCTGGGTGCAAGCTGTACAATTATGTCAAGCTCCCAGAGACTTTGCAAGAGCTTTATGTGTGCTTCAGGTGAGTTACTAGTATTTTGTACATATACAAAAATTGACTTCATTTTGTTAGGTCTGTAATAATGGTTTATATTCATAAAACTGACGAAGTTAGATATTTTGTTAATGTGATATCTTCATTGCATTTCACACTGTTGTATTGTAACTTATTAAGGCGCGGACTGACTACGATTTTGACAGGACTCGTTCTTCACTGGAATAGGGTTGAAAATGGTAAATCATAAATGTGTCGACTCTATGAAATGGACTGTTATTTACGGGTTTTCTTTAGATTATACAGAATATACGCATTAAATTGAATAAGTGTCCGGTTAACATTCTAATATAATCCTGTATCTTATATATTCTTAAAAATAAAATTGTTGTCATCGCTGAAAATACGGAGAATTTCGACGCGAAAGATTTTTTTAGACGCAACTTAGGATTTTTTTATTGGGAATATCAAAGCACTTTTTAATATTCTATTCGGTTAACATTTTTCTCAAAACCCTCTTCTATCCACAGTATTTTTTTGTGTTAGGTATTTCATTGCGTTACGTCATACTCGACTCTCAAAAAAACCCATTTTTGAGATTTGAGCTTAGACCCGGCCTTAACTTATTCTACATCCGTCGTGTGTAGCCCGAGATTGATATTTGTATCTAGATATCTATGAAGATAATATTCTATTCTTACGAATCTAATATTATACATCTCGAGTTCTCGACATTTAATTATACTATGTTGTCAGTATCTCAACATACATTATCGTCACACTTTAGTCTTTATTTTAGTAAATAAGAATATAATAAATAATTTACTTACGGTTTTCTATCTCGTTCGTTCATTCAGTACTCACCAACTGTCTTGTTCATTAGTTATTCGAGTGTCGCATCGTTTACATCTACTTTACAGTGCTCGTTCTCAGTGGACATAGTTTTTGGTAATCATTAAAGTAGTTATCAGCTATGAGCAAAGGAAAGCACAAAGATGACAACGTCGATACTTGAAGAGAAAATTACGCCACGGTTCCATGCGTTCCGAAGGTTAGTATCGATCTACCCTCAATGTTCAAGGAAATATCTTTGTCATACCACCTGCTCGACGAATGTCCAACTACAATTACATAATTATGCAATCTCAACGTAAAGCAGGGCATTTTGAATTTTGAACTTTAAAATATATAATAGTATGAAAAGTCTTAGCATAGATACGAGCATTGTAAAGTTTAGTTTATTTGAAAATCAAACAGGCCACCATAGGCAAAAGTGTGCAGAAAACAAAATAAAAATTATCGTTTAAAAAAACAGGCTTGAAAAAGCCCTGCACTAAAAAGTGTTAAATAATTATAAAATTGAACCTAAATATATTCTCTGTCTATCCCGTAAGAGCCTAAATGTAAGCAATGTTTGTAATTAAGTTCAATATTTCAATGAAAAGTGTGTGGCGCTTTTCGTTTTGTAATTTACGATATTTCTTCATGATAATGATGATGCTTAGAAATTCTATTGGGTTACAAGGAAAAGCGCCCCACGCTTTTCATTCAAATATTGAACTTAATTACAAACATTACTTACATTTAGGCCCTTACGGGATAGACAGAGAATATATTTAGGTTCAATTTTATAATTATTTAACACTTTTTAGTGCAGGGCTTTTTAAAGCGTGTTTTTTTAGTTTTTTTAACTGTAATTTATTTTTTATTTTTTAGTCAACATAAATTATTCATACCATTTTATTCTGTTACTTATACCATATTTTCACCCAATCTCACTTTCTTTCACATTTATAATAAGTATTTACTCCACCAACATCATCAGACCCTGAAAACCATACATGGTCAAAGTTCATCTTACGACAATTCCAACAAGCCCAAACACGGCTAGGAAACGTTGCGCCGTTATGGAGTTCCAGTGCCTACCCTCCTACTCCATCATCAGACCCTGAAAACCAGATATGGTGAAAGTTCATCTTACGACAATTCCAACAAGCCGAAACACGGCTAGGAAACGTTGCTCCGTTATGGAGTTGCAGTGCCTATCCTCCTACTCCATCATCAGACCCTGAAAACTATACATGGTCTAAGTTCATCTCACGACAATTCCAACAAATCCAAACACGGCTAGTATACGATGCTCCACTATGGAGTTCCAGTGCTTACTCTCCTACTCCATCATCAGACCCTGAAAACCAGATATGGTCAAAGTTTATCTTACGACAATTCCAACAAGCCCAAACACGGCTACGAAACGTTGCTCCGTTATGGAGTTCCAGTGCTTATCCTCCTACTCCATCATCAGACCCTGAAAACTATACATGATATAAGTTCATCTCACGACAATTCCAACAAACCCAAACACGGCTAGTGTATGATGCTCCACTATGGAGTTCCAGTGCTTACTCTCCTACTCCATCATCAGACCCTGAAAACCATACATGGTCAATTTTAATCTCATGACAATTCCAACAAGCCCAAACACGGCCAGGAAACGTTGCTCCGTTATGGAGTTCCAGTGCCTATCTTCCGGATCCATCATCAGATCAGCTCGATGGTACCAAATTATTCTATTGTCATCGGTACTTGATAAGTGTGCAAAATTTCAGTGTGATCTGACGTCTGGAAGTCGATGAAAATTACGTTCGAAGATTCCTTTACATACATTCATACAGGTGAAGCTAATAAAAGCGTGTTAAAAAGGCGTGATTGTAAAGAATGTGAAACAAAAGACTGTTTGGTCTCGCAAAAGTTATGAAAAGTAGAGTAGTCACCTCGAGGATATAGCCTGTCATCGTCTTGAGCGACTTGAACCCTTCCCTTCAGTCAGGACTCCACTCGCTGCGCTCTGGAGTTAACTTTAGAGTCCCTCGTTACGCTCTGGTTGCAATATGCCGCCCGTGACGTAAGATATTGCTTTATCCCTTGGTGCATAATCTACTTACTATTATCATACATTATGGCGTAAATTACTTTGGTGTGTGCGATATTACTCGGCAAGATTTATTTTTGTATACTACTAAGGTAGCAACTTAATGCTCGCCTGATGATAAGCTGTTTCCGTAGCCTATAAATGCTTGCAACACGAGAGGTGTCATTCACGCATGGCTGACTGCAAAAATCTCTTCATATCTATCAGGGTGCCCATATATTGTAGCCTAGCATAGTAATAATGCCATATAATATTCGTGATAGCACAAAACTTTTTTAGCAGACTACAAAATACCGCAGAATAGTGATAGATCGACCAAATTTTTTTGTTAAATTCTTTTCAAATCTTTACCCAACTAAATGTTTCTATTACAATTGATTTGTTAACAAAGAAAGTGGTGACCCTTCTTGTGTTATCATCAGGACAACGTATGCAGAAGTTTTCTGTGATTGAGCTTAGTTGTATTTTTCAGCAATGCTCATACTGTAATATAAATTATATTTAGGCTCGCGGTTAAAAAAATAAGAATGACGTCACTTGTCACATATAGGACGCGCGTCTCTCGCAAGATCCTATGTGTTAATGATATGATAAAAATGTCAAATCGTCGCAACCCAAGACTGGTTATTTCTTTTTGTAAAATAACAATCTGTATACCTATAAAATATAATATTTTCAAAATTGATGTCTTCTCAGGGCCTGTAGAAAAGATGGTTATGGACAATCGTCATAGTTAGTAAACGATCAACCTTTGTATGGGACTGGATTTACTAACGCTGACGATTGTCGATAACCATCTTGTCTAGGGGGGCTGCAGCTGTTGTGTTTTACGTGCGTGACCATGTTCACTTATAGTATGCGCCACGTTTCCACATCTGCGGTAATTTTATAATCGACATTTTCTTAAATAATACTATTCAATTCAAAATTCCAAATCATTTATTCAAATTGGCCCTCGTAGGCACTTATGAAAAGTCTGACTCTAATATCGGTTCGGAAGGTTGCATTTGCTGAGAAGAGCCGGCAATAAACTCAGCAATTACTCTTTTCAAAACAAGCTTAGATTCATTACATAATATTTACATTCTAATCGCACTGACAACAGTTCAACCTTATTCCACCATCCCCATTTTTACACCGAACCACAAGACGCCGGGAAAATTAACACCCGTACGTTGTTGACATACCGAATATACGAACACAGCGTTTTGCATCCTCATTTTTAATGCGGACAAGGGAGTGGAACTTGCTTCCGGCGTCTGTTTCCTGACGCTTACAATCTAGGTATTTTCAAAGCCAGAGGTTTCTTGAATAGGTTTCTTCTGGGTAAGCGTGTTTCATCTTAGGCTTCGTCATCGCCCCTTACGGGCGGGTCAGTGGCCAAACGCAAGAAAATCGAATTAAAAAAAAAAAAGTGCGTGCCCCGGCGCGGCGGCAAAATTACACAGTAGACTAAATACATAGCACCTCTTCACAAGTATGATGCGTGTGGCAGCCATCACCCTACTCGCCATATTGGAGGGAAGTAAGCGACCCGTCACACGATGCCGCCGCAAGCATAGGCTTTAAATTGAGCATGACTTACTTAAGTCTGCATTAGAAATAAAAAAAATTACTAAAGGAAACTACTAAACACACAATTTGTTATCACTGTGACTATTGAAAAGTTTAGACTAAATATCATTTAGGTATGTATATAGAAAATATAACAATTAGACAGACATAATATTACCTGAATGTTCCATTTATCGTTTTGTTAACTTCGATAAAATAATTTAACTTTATATTAAACTGTTTGTACAGTCAATTTATTAGTGATTTCATTCTGCAACAACTTCTACAAGATATAATTATTATCGGGGATGTAACATCGCAGTTTAATTTATAGTTGATCTTACCTTACCTTAATAAATACCGTATAATTTCTACCGCCCCGGGCACTTTTAGGGTGCGGCATAATTTCACAATAAATAATAATAATAGGTATATCTCATAAATATTTAATTCATTTCATTCAGTAGTAGATTAACACATTTCCCAAGTAGGTATAGGCTGCCGCCGTAATTTCTTTGGCGCCCTTATATCTCTATACAATACAAATTGGTTGAAATAGCATAAGATTTTTTTAGGTATATTTCCGAGTAAATCAAAGTTTAATCATGTACCGACTAATGCCGGGGTAAAGTATGCCTCTTTCTGCAAGACATGATAAAAAACGGTCCCCAAATTTGCCGCCATACGCTCAAGCCTGCTGGTAAATCCGCAATTGGTGTAATTTCATATTTATATCGCACCGACAATTTGGAACGATTAGGTTATCTTTAGGATTACTGTATATTTAGTCTTTTGAGTTTAAGACCTATATAAATAAAATAAATAAATAAATATCCTGGGACATTCCTCACACACGGTCATCCGATCCCAAAGTAAGCAGAGCTTGTACTATGGAAACCAGATAACTGATACATATACTACTTTTTGTTTGTAAATACATACTTAATATACATAATTACACCCAGACTCAGGACATACAGACATGTTCATGCACACAAATGCATGTCCTGTGTGGGAATCGAACCCACGACCTCCGGCGCGTAAGGTAAACCTCAACTAACTGCGCCAACTGGCCCGTCAAAACCTATATAAGGGGGCGGCAGAAAAAAAGGCGGGGGGCGACAAAATTTGTTTCCGCCCCGGGCGGCAGTAAGTAACCCACGCCTCTGAGTAACCCGTAGTACATTTACTCACCACATTTGAAGTATCGGCTCTGACACTCTGTTGTACGTAGTTTATTATTTAGTCTGTGGTATAGCGAATTTAAAAGAAACGCTATCACAGCTAAGTAGACTTTACAAGTAAGTTAACGAGTTAGTCGAATAACTTATAAAATGTACTTGGAGAAGTGAAAAGGAGACAAGACATCGTACAAATTCCATTTTAAATTTACTTAGATGAAGATTAAATAGCCCCCTTCTAATTCCGCATATTGTGTGGAGCAACTATGAAATCCTACACTGCGCGTGGCCCGATACGTACTTGAGAATTGAACGAACGATCTAAAGAACCGACTTTATCACACTCACACCCTATAAATTTATGTAAAATATTTATTTTGATTTTTCGCCAAATAGTAATTAGTAACATGTTTAATTTTCCATTGATTTCTCGTGATCTGTGTTTAAATTGCTAAACTACCTACCTAGGTGATCAATTTCAAAATTTCGTTTGGCAGGCATGTATAAAAAGTGCTGTGTGGGTGCCGGCTTGGCATGAACAGCTTGGACATGTTCGACTTATACGTGCAACAGCGGCTGAACGTGAAGAACGCAAGAAACTCGATAAAAGGGAGAAAAAAGAAAGAGATGAAGAAGAAGAACGCAACCGTACTGCTTTCAACTTTGTTAAGTATTCACTTGGTCTCCGACATCAGGTAAATTTCATTATGTTCTAAAACTTACATTTTATTGTTAGCGATTTGATTCGATTCCCGATATCTACAAGAGAAATGAATTATCTTGAGTGGAGGGTTCTCTAAAGTAATAATAAAACGATATAAATGTTTATTCAGCCACAATAATAATAAAACCAACTTATATTGAGAATTTAACTATAGCAGTACATGGTTTTGACAGAATTTAGGTGAAGGTCCTTTCTAGATTGATTATGTCGCCTGATATTTTTAGATGTAGAATTAAAAGTCGGTTGTACAATGGAACTGTATTTAAAAGGGTGTTTTTACTTGAGGGGCGTCCATTAATAACGTGAGGTTTTTAGGCAACTTTTGATCCCCTCCTCCCCATGGTGAGGTTTTAAGCTATCCCCATCCAAAATCACGTATATTTCTTAATCAACCTCAAAAATAAGAAAACTACAAAAAAAAACAGTTTTATTTCATCAATTTTAAAGCTAGTATCTTTTGACCATGGGTTTACTGGCTGTCTTCAATGGTGCACAAACAACTTGCACCTCAGCAGTTAGCACTGCACTTAATCCTCCAGTCACTCGGCGTCATCGTTATCTCGTACCAATAATTCCGCGTAATAATTCGTGCAAGTTGGATACTCTACGACAATGTACTATTCACTCTGAGCACCCTTGCTCAGGGTGAATATCCACCATGGATAAAGACGCGGAGAGTGCTGATCTCTGAGGAAGTCCGGGCATAACTTTCCAGTACAGTAGATCCTATGGGCACTCTTCTGTGATAATGCACATTCTATGGGAATGCGCATGTTTTTGTTGTAAAAGTCCACACTGTTCTTCCCACAAATTGTGCGCAGTAGCACCAATCATTTCGATTTTATTGCGTGGTCGTATGAAAAAATACACGTGATATGCCTCAAGACCCCTGCCCCCCGTGATTAATTGTGATATTATCGAACCCTGCCCCCCTATTCGGGCTTACGTGATTAATGGACGCCCCCTAAGTACAAATAACTATAATGTTTATAAATAAAAATTTATTTTTCATAATTTGAGGCTTGGAAACAAAAAGGAGAAGAATACAGAATTCATGGCCAATGGGGATGGTTATGGAACTCATCTACTAGAAAACATAAAAAGCACCATTCAAATCCAAGAGCAGGACTTTCTAATGGTCCTGCTAAAATAACCGTAAGAGTTCGTGAAGGAAGTATAATCAAAGTTTTAGCAGTTGAACCCAAAACTTATGAATATTTAATATCAAATGAGGCAGCTGACACAGATGTTATGGAAAAATGTAAGTATTCACACTTTTTCTTGTTCTTAACCACACCTTTCATGTTAACTAGGTTGAAATCCTTGAGGCTGACCGGGTTGGGCTATTAGGGCGGTCGGGTACTGTGGCCTGGTACATTTACCAATAGAAGGTACAATAATTTCGTCTGTACCTACTCATAGCTTCAGTTAAATTTAAATTTTTTTTTTACTAGTAGAATGCTATATTTTCTCCGAGTAACATAGGTTATATGTATTTTATTATTAATTTCCGTAGCGTAGATGATCATTTCTAGTTAAAACCTTAATTAATTCAATCATTATTGGTTATTTCCTAATTTTCATTGTTTCTTATCCTTCTCATTCCTGTTTCACAATTTATGTTTCAATTACAGTGCCACCATCAATGCGCAACTTAAAAGTTGAAAGGGATGATGATATATTCGAAGAAATAGATGTTGAAAAAGCGTTGAGTTCCTCTACAAGACGTTATTACCCCAAAATAGGCAGGAAATCCAAGTTAGATGATTATTTAGCCAGACGCACATATTTGAAATTTATGGAGGAAAAAAAATTGGCTAACTTGTTGGCTAATGTTAAAAAAGAAGATATTGATGTAAAGAGTGAAGATGAAAAGAACATTGATGTTGAAAATGATGATCCAGAAACTGATATGTCCTCAATTTGTGGAACAAGTAATGAACAAAATCACAAAAATATTGAAACCTCAAAGAATGTTGAGGCTCTTAGGGATAAGTATCAGGAAATAGCTCAACTGATAAAACATACTAAATGTTACTCATATACTTGCAATAAAATAGATACATCTAATTTATTCCAAGGTTCAGGTGTAAAAATCAATTGTTATTCTCCTCTTTGTATCACTAAAGGCAAGCTTTTAAATGAATTGGTGATATTATTGAAGGGTGGTATGGTAAACTCCGCCAGCTTAATTGGAAATTCCAAAGACGGTAATAAAATGTCTATTTTAGAGCAATATTTGGTAGGAAGCAGTGCTAATACAAATTCAAACGAGAACATACTAACAGACCTCTTGTCAGCAGTAGCTTGTGCCCAAGAATGTGATAATAAAAATAGCGATTGCTATGTAAAAAGGAAGTTTAGTGAAAGTGATTTTGATTTCAAGACTGAAAAGGATGCTGACGATAATATGTGTCTTAAAACCGAAAGTACACTCGAAGAGTCAGCAGTCCCAGCCGTAGGGAATGAAATGGACATTGACATAACTTGTAGCAATAATGAAGACAGTGAAGTTGAAATAGGTCCTTTGAAAGAGTTGACAGATGTTGAACAACAAGATCACCAGGCTGATGATAATGATAACGACTGTGAGCTAATACGACCTCCAATACCAAAACTAAAAATTACCAGAGGCAGATCAGCTAAAACGACAGCTAATACGGCTAATGTCGGAAATAACGATGTCAAAGATGCATCATCCTACAAATGTTCAGTAACATCATCTAAAACAGATAATGTAGCAAAATACCGAGCTAAAGTCAACAGAAGGTTTGGCCTCACAAGGCCTATTAAAAGGGAAGATAAAACTATAAAAGAAGAAAAATCTGAAAGGAATATTGTAAGAGTATTTTCTACAGAAACTCCTTGTGGTAAAGTTTATCTTAAAAGAGTGCAAACTTCAGCAGTAGAAAAGAAAAAGAAAAGAACACCAGTTAAATATCCCCTCTGCTCGACATTCCATACGAGAAGTAAAGCTAAAACTATTATGGTTTTACCTCACCATGAATTGAGAAAATTGTGTAGGCAAGGTGGACATAGTGCCGTTTATGGTTTCAGTCATAATGCTAAGCCTAATCAAGCCGTCTGGCCATACCCATGCGCTAGGCCTCTGTTTAAAACTTGTTGGTTATATCGTACTGTAAATCTTCAGTGGTTAGCGAGCGCAGCCTTGCAGTTGCGTATTATGTGGGCTTGTTTGCGATGGGATGACATGTCCGCCAAGCCGGCCACGGCCGACGGTAAACATCAACTAACGACAGATACGGAGATCGTATCTCTCGAACTATTGAAACATCGACATATAGGACAGTTTTCGGAAAGAACTCAATACCTCCGCCGACGTGTCGTCATACCTCTCGAACTGCCCAAAACAGTTCGCGAAGTGACTTCCATACGAAGCGGATTGAGAAAAAGAAAGCGAGCGGAGTCCCCGCAAAATACGGAACCTCAGGTAAAAATAAGCACGACAGGTGGGAGGTAATTTGTTCAGTCATGATCTGAATATTGTATGAATGTAGTTGACCGTGCATGTACGTGCAGGTTTCGGAAGAATGGGTGGACGAGGATAAGCTGGAGCTGTGGGAGGTGCGTCAATACGGCGAGCGGTCGGAGCGGTCTGAGCGGTCCGAGCGGCCGGAGCGCGGCACGCCCGTGACGCGCACCTCCACGGGCAAGCTGCCCTCGCGCGCGCCGCCGCCGCCCAACGCCGACCTCAAAGACAAGATGGAGCAGCAGCTGCGCGACCAGAGAGCTGCACACCAACAAAAGAGAGCGCTTGAGATGTCGCAAGGTAATTTATACTTATGTAATTATCATTAACATAATTTATCTATTTGTCGATCGGAGATAGTGAAACAATATTGAAATTTTTCACATTTGGAAATAATGGAATCTATTTTTAACCGACTTCGAAAAAGGAGGAGGTTTCTCAATTCGACCGTATATATATATTTATTTTTTTATTTCAGAAAAAGTTAAGTCTACGCCGAATCAAAATTCT
>OX596247.1:9179709-9316203 GCA_951394255.1 Polyploca ridens
AAGAATGCTTAAAACTTACAATCAACCTTAGATCACTACTATAAGGTTCATAATACACTACAGCTGTTAGTTCCGTCTCACTCGCAAGCATGAAGCAAATATCCAGTGGAGGGCGCGTCAACACGTTTTTGTGATAAAAATAAGTCACCGATTTGCGGGCGGAACGATTGCAATTGGCTGCCCCGCCAAACTGCCGCTATCGCGCTATGACAACTGATACTCTAGGGATTGCAAAAAACGTAATTAAAAAAAATAATTAACTTTTTAACAAAAAATAAACCGCCTTCAAAGTACACTAAAAAGTATAAAATAACTCTTATCTGACACTGTTTTGAAGTGAGCGAAATCGCATGACGTGTTCTATAGAAAATATTTCGCTGACTTCAAAACAGTGTCAGATAAGAGTTATTTTATACTTTTTAGTGTACTTTGAAGGCGGTTTATTTTTTGTTAAAAAGTTAATTATTTTTGAATTTTTAGTTTCATTATATACTGAATACATCTGCGTAACCCTTTCGAGTGTACAGGCCTGATATTTTGTTGTGTGATTGCGTAAACAATGCATATTTATGCGATAGCAGCAATCGCGGCTGATTTACTGTAATTTTTTTAAGTGTTCCGTTGTCTATCTCCGAAACTCATCATCAGATCTATATGAAATTTATATGGGACCATTTCGGAATATACCCCTTTCGAACAAAAAAAGAATTTTGGAAATCCGTCTATATATGACGGAGTTATGCCCGAACATACATAAAAAAAAAAAAAAAAAAAAAATATATAAACATCCGAATTGAGAACCTCCTCCTTTTCTTGAAGTCGGTTAAAAATATCGATATCGATGATTGACTTCAAAAACATGATGTAGTAATCTAAGGATTGGTATGCAGAACAGAAATTACGGGTTCAACTTTGAAATAAAACAGGCAATATAATAATAATCATTTAATAACATTCAGTATAATTGAAGAGTTGCTGTGGGCACCTTTTAACTCATCTCATCAGACCCTAGATACCACTTTGTGTTATAGTTCTTGTCGAGAAAAATACGTCGAGCCGAAACGTC
The DNA here is from genome assembly GCA_951394255.1 of Polyploca ridens. Lineage (NCBI taxonomy): Eukaryota > Metazoa > Arthropoda > Insecta > Lepidoptera > Drepanidae > Polyploca > Polyploca ridens. Next base: position 9,180,776 of record OX596247.1, read on the forward strand.
GTGTTTCGGCTCGTCGTATTTTTCTCGGCGGTTTCTCGTGGTTATGTTATGTAGTTGAGGAGTTGCAATGTCACCAGGCCAGCCCTATCGTGCCATATTAAGTCATTGTCACCATACCAAACGGTTCAGTTGAATGGTAGCAAATCTAATCTAATCTAATAATATATATAAAATGCTTTTGTGGGTACGTAAATACGCAGTTTTCTCAATCACCACCAACCCCAATCAACTTCCCGTTGGGGTGGTAAATACCCCTTGGTCTCCAGGTGGTAGTAAGGGAGTTTGGTCGCGGTGGGTGGAAGGGGGTGGTTGTGGGTGGCGAAAATGTTAAAACATATATTGCTGTCCTTTTCTAACGCATGAGGACTTCTGAAAAGATCTCAAAATTTCTGGAATGGAAAGTTACAAAATGTGTAAAACGGTTATAATCGATCTGGAATGTACTAGAAAGTTCAACAAATATCTGGAATGATCTAGAAAATTCTAGAGTGAATGCAAACTATTACTATCGATATAGCATGTTTTGAGAAAGTTCTACAAATTTCTGGCTTCATCTAGAAAGTTCCAAAATGTCCAAAACTGTTATTATCGAGTTAGGATGTTCGAGAACGTTCTAGAATTTTCCCGAAAGATCTGGAAAGTTCCAAAATGAGTGAAACGGTTATAATTGATCTGGAATGTTGTAGAAAGTTCTAGAAATATCTGGAATTATCCAAAAAATTTTAGAATGAATGTAAACTATTATAATCGATATAGAATGTTTGAGAAAGTTCTACAAATTTCTGGCTTCATCTAGAAAGTTCCAAAATGTCCAAAACTGTTATTATCGAGTTAGAATGTTCAAGAACGTTCTAGAAATTTCCCGAATGATCTGGAAAGTTCCAAAATGAGTGCAATTTATTATGATTAATTCAGGATGTTCGAGAAGGTTCTAGAAATTTCTAGAATGAGTGAAATTTATTATGATCAATTTAGAATGTTCGACAAAGTTCTAGAAAATTCTAAAATGAGTGCAATTTATTATAAGCGATTGAAAATGTTCCAGAAAGTTCTAAAATGATCTAGAAAATTCTAAAATGAGTGCAATTTATTATAAAAGATTTAAAATGTTCGAGAAAGTTCTAAATATTTCTAGAATAATCTAGAAAATTCTAAAATGACTGCAATTTATTATAAGTACGGTTGGGTTTGTTCCCGGGAATAAACCCAACTTCGAGTAAATTTCCAATTTGGTGGGAAAAAACCCGGGAATTTTCCCATTGGCTGGGAAAATACTCAAATGGTCACAGTTACTAGATTTTGCGTATATAGCGAGAGACACCTTAACAAAATCGTTTGAATAACATTTAACAAGATTTCTATTAGGGTCATACCACGGTTATACACATATATCATACAATAAAAAATCTTTTTTCTTTGTGATGGAAGGAGTTGTTTTTTAAAAAGTGACGTTTTGGGGTTGTGGTGGACAGGCGGCGGTCCCACACAAGTACCACGCCGTGGTAGTCCGACTCGAAGTCGGGAAGTGTGATACTCGGTCCAGTCCGCGCAAGGACCGCGTGGGTCCGCGCGTAGGTAATGTAGGTACATACAACAGCGATTATGATTAAAATAACAATCAAAAGCATCTAAAAATATTTTTTTAGGTACCAAAAGCCACTTGAGTATTTTCCCGCTGTTCGGGAATTTACCCGTATTTTTCCATTCTTTCCCGTATTTTCCCGTATTTTTCTTTCCTTCCCATATTTTTTTCTTTCCCTGCCCATCCCTAATTATAAGCGATTTAAAATGTTCGAGAAAGTTCTAATTTTTTTTGGATTGACCTGGAAAGTTCCAAAATGAGTTACATTTATTATGATCGATTTAGAATGTTCGAGAAAATTCTAAAATGAGTGCAATTTATTATAAGCGATTAAAAATGTTCGAGAGAGTTCTAGAAAGTTCTAGAAATTTCTAGAATGATCTAGAAAGTTCCAAAATGAGTGAAATTTATTATGATCGATTTAGAATATTCGAGAAAGTTCTAGAAAATTCTAAAATGAGTGCAATTTATTATAAGCGATTTAAAATGTTCGGGAAGGTTCTAATTTTTTTTGGATTAATCTTGAAAGTTCCAAAATGTGTACGAGTATTGATCTAACTAAAAGAACCAAATCGAAATCGAAAATAGAAATCTATAATATCTGTTAAAAAATGTATCCTTATATATTTTTTATACCACTAAACATGCGATGTATTTTAACCCGAGCAACGCCGGGTTTCGCTGCTAGTATATAAATAAAAATGATAGAAAAATGTCGATACAAATCTTTACAATGCTGTGGAAAGCACTATCAAGAAAAAAAGGGACACAGCGATGTACATATCAATGTATCAGAAAGACACAACATGAAAACAAAATAACCGGCCAAGTGCGAGTCGGACTCGCACACGGAGGGTTCCGTATAATATTAAATAACTCAACTTTGCTATAAAAAAAGGCAAAAATATTGAATGAAAGGTAAATTGCGGTTTACGATTTATGACGTATTAAAAAAAAAACAACTTACTAGATTTCGTTCAAACCAATTTTTGGTGGAAGTTTGCATGGTAATGTACATCATATATTTTTTTTGCAAATGCAACGCGCAAACTATTCAGTTTAGAAAAAAAATATATTAGAAACCTCAATATCATTTTTGAAGACCTATCGATAGATACCCCACGTATGGGTTTGATGAAAAAAAATGTTTGAGTTTCAGTTCTAACTATGGGGAACTCCCAAACTTTATTGTTTTTATTTCTATTTTTGTGTGAAAATCTTAATGCGGTTCACAGAATAATAATAATAATAATAATAATAATAATAATTTCTTTATTGGCATACAACATTACAGCTTATTTTTGAATCCATAGGCTCCCGAACTAGTAAAACTGTGTTTCAGGAGCCAGTGGCTTCTCCCATGACATAGTGTAAATAAAATGTTAATATTCCGACTTGACAATACTACGAAAGTCTAAAAAAATAAAATAAAATAAGTCTAAAAAATAAAAGAAAAAGAATAATACCAGAAGATTATACAAAAACGTAGAGCAAGTCATGCCGCTAATGGCTAAAATGATCGTGGGCAACTGTTGGTTAGCGGCAGACAACATAACATATAAAAAAAAAAAAAATAGAATTAAATGTATTATAGAAAAAAAAAAAAAAAATCTTAAACATAGTGTAAATTACATATTACAATTATAAATGAACGTAAATGAAACAATATAACCAAACTCAAAATTTAGGCATGTGTGATTGTGTGTGGGGGTGTGTGTAAATGTGGGGTGTGTGTGTGTAAGTGTGGGGTGTGTGTGTGTATGCGTGTGTGTATGTATGAAAGGGGGGTGTGTATGTGAACGTACGTGCAATGTTAAAATTACTGACAAAAAGGCGGTAACATTTTTTCAACGTCGTCATAATCAAATTTTGTAAGCCACGCTAAAATATATTTTTTAATTTCATTATTACTATACTTTTTTACCTTGTACTCGCTATTAAATCTATTGTATAAGTGTGGAACGATAAAGTCATACTGCTTTTGAGCAAACATCGTCTTGACGCGTGGAACATGACATCGGACAACTCTTTTTGATGAGTGGGGTATATTAGGAACAGTGTGTCTATGATATCGGCGTAGGGTCTCATAAATAAACAATTTTCTTACGCTTAGAACATTAGCCTTTTCATAGACAGATGTTGTTGGGTGTCTGTATGGTAAGTAGAGTAGCACTTTTAGAATAGCACGCTGAGCACGCTCTGATACTATTAAGTGAGTTTTTGCAGCACTACCCCATGCACAAATACAGTACCTAATCAGGCATTCACACAGAGCTTTATAAGTCTGAATAACTAATTCCGCATCCGCAACTGTTCTCAGGACTTTGAAAATATATATTAGCTTTCTGATCCTAGAGGCGACTGAAACAATATGACTGCTCCAGTTTAGTCTATCATCTATTTGTACTCCGAGATATTTAATAGAGTGAACTCGAGTCAAAACTGAGCAACTACACAGATTAGGACGAGATGTATAGCGGTTGCATGGATAGGTATGAATTTTTAAGCTAAAGTCGATTCCAGGACCTCCCAACGATGTCTTACTGAAGCACACGTATTTAGTTTTACACGTATTTAGCGAAAGTAGACTATTTTCTAACCACTGAGTCACATTAGAAAGACAAAGCTCAGCCAAAGCTGCAACTTTCTCCCATGTTTTATCATGGAGGAGAAGCACCGTATCGTCCGCAAACATTAATAAATTCAAACCAGGCAGCGTAATGCTGCACAAATCATTTATATAAATGAGAAAAAGCGTAGGTCCGAGCGTACTACCCTGAGGCACCCCATATGTACACATTAAGCTTTCACTCTCATAATCATTGACTCGTACATGTTGTGATCTAACAGATAAATAATCAGAGAACCAATGAAGGGCCAAACCTCTAATGCCAACATTTTCCAATCTTGTCAATAGGATAGGAATGGAGACAGTGTCAAAAGCCTTTTGGAGATCCAAAAAGACTCCTATACACTTGTTTCCATCATCCAGATGTGTTGTGATCAGGGACGATAATTTCAGGACCGCATCTTCAGTTGATTTACCCTCCCTAAAGCCATATTGATATTCACTCAAAAAACTGTATTTTTCTAAGTAACGCGTAACTCTTCTTTTCATCAGTTTTTCCAATACTTTAGAAAGGGTTGAAAGAAGAGAAATGGGTCTATAATTAGAGGGGCTGGCTTTATCGCCACCTTTAAAAATTGGGCATACAACAGCTTTTTTAAAAACAGAAGGGAATGTTCCCGTTTCAAAACTTAAATTGCATATATATGCAATTGGTTCTGCTAGAAAATTAATACACCTCTTAAGTATATTTGCTGAGATATTGTCCCAACCTGGTGCGCTGTGTGATTTCAGTTTGAAGATGACACTTTTAACTTCAACTGGATCTGTCGGAGTTAGATTCATCGAGTTAACAGGTGGGTTTGATGATTTAGCAAGAGATGCAAGTACGTCCTCAGTTGAACTCATTAATCCTAGAGTCTTCTCCGCAAGCGTTCTACCTATAGATGTGAAATATGTGTTAACTGAATTAAGAGATTCAATTGCGCTACCTTTTATATTAAGTAAATCTCGACAAGGTACATTTCTTTGATTAAAATTGCACGCTTCCTTAACTAATTTCCAAGTTTCTTTGATGTTACCTTTGCTATCTATTAATTTATTCTTATAGTAGTCTCTCTTTAGACATTTAATAATTTTATTGCATATATTTCTGTAATTTATATATTTAATTCGTATCTTTTCATTATCTGGTGCCTTTTTAGCCTTTAGGTGGAGCCTATCTCTCTTCCGAATGGATTTAACTACACTGATTGTAATCCAAGGCTTAAGGGGTTGATTCCTTTTAGTTATGCGTTTAGTATTCGTATTATCATTTATTATATTAAGCAATTTAGTTGTCACTAATTCAGATGCCAAATTAGCATTTTTAATGTTAAATAGATCAAGCCAGGTCTCCACAGCCAGCGATTCTTTTATTCCTTCGTAATTCACAGTTACTTTATTGTATGTTATTAAATTACTTTTTGGTTTCGCATTATTCATGTAGAGTAGAATTGGCGCATGGTCCGTTAATGGTTGCTCAAAAACAATGGTTTTCCAAGTCCCTACAGCTTTGACCATAAAGTGGTCAATGCAGGTATTGATTCTTGTAGGCTTGTTTATTCCTGTTTTGAGTCCATGCATAGCCATTAAATTAAGGTATTCCTGTGAAGAAGGCGAAAGATTATCAGGCAAAATATCTAAGTTGATATCACCAGTGAAAATAACATTTTTAGTAGAGATACTTTCTAAAACTTTATCCAATGATTCTAAATAACTACTGGCATTACGAAAACTTGGTGAACGATATGAACAAACAATGGAATAGTCTGGTGAAATGTTAATAATAAGGCAATTGCCATCAGAGAATACAGGTTCCTGTGCAGAGGCATCAAGATCATGACGGACATAAGCAACCACTCCATCATTTTGGTTAAGGCTATTTTTCGTCCAAAACAAATTGTAATTATCTATGCTGGGTGGTGAGTTTTGTGCACTAGTCCAACATTCCGTCAACACAAAGACATCGACTGACACATCCAGGCTAGACATAAATGCAACAAATATATCAAAATTACAATTAATACTGCGAATGTTCACCGTTAATACTATGAAGGAATATTTGTTGTTAACATAGAACATAGAATACATCTACTAACCAAGTTTCAACAGTATAGTTCTTATAGATTCGGAAAAAGTGACTGTGACATACGGACGGACAGACAGACAGACATGACGAATCCATAAGGGTTCCGTTTTTTGCCATTTGGCTAACCCTAATAAACGAGCGTCATCAAAATATTTTTTTTTGCTTACATATTGAAATTGTATAAATTGACTAGTAAATCACTTACTTGTGGAATGTTATCCCATCTTTAGTGTAATTCTATGTAGCACTACACTTTGCACACCATTTTATAGCACAATAAGGCATTGTTTAAAATGTATGGACCTATAAAACAGGAGCGCGTAACGTCTGTATGGTAGGATATAATTACTCCGACTGATGACAGTAAGTATCTGTGGCATAGGTCATGGCAGACTGCTGTTAGGCGTGTGCGGTGCGACCAATAGCATTTCCCGCGCTTTCAAAATATATCTTCTGCGCAGGTACATCGGTAAGCCATATCAGTTGGGTACTACTGTACGTCTTGTCAGTTTTGCTACAATTCTATTGGTTGATATTTCAAAACGATTATCGTTTCATCGTTTTTCGGAGTAAGCCCTCTGGCCACACGGGAACACAACATTACTTAAGTTATTTGGTTGCGTAATTATGAAAAGTAGAGGTACAGCCGAGCTGACCTTGATAGTGTGTGGGTTTCAGCGCCAGGTAACAGAATGTGGAACTAAATTTAAATGATGATGAATGAGGCTAGGCAAGTAGTTAAACGATATCGATCCAAGTCATTTGCCTAGCTGTTTGATTGAATGTCTGAATATCATTCAGGCCGCTCGTTGGTCGGCTTAGTTTAGTAAAAAGGCTAGGCTGTTAATTGTACGGCTAATTAAGCTAGTTGGCTGCGACATATACATTGATACAATTAAGTCACTGGACATACTTTTCTTCTGGGCAGCATTCGGTCCAAATTCTTTCAATCTCCTTTCCTTAAATTTATGTTAAGAGGGCCCTTCATGACCAACGCAACTTCAACGCACGCATAGCCTAAATGCTCTTACTTTCATCCAACGTAATGTTTGACTGCGAAAGAAGAGAGACAGCATCAGAGCCGGCGGTTATCAGTCGGTGAATTCCGCTGATCACTCGCGGCCGCTTCGCTAGGTCATCATTCATGATTTCGCATATCATAAAACTTGTTCCAGGAGTATACTTCTTGTGAAAAAATCTTACAAGTTTATGAAAAAGAAGTTTGTTACTTTGAATCTCAATATATTTGCAATGTCGGATCAAAATGTTTTATTTACTTTTTACAATTTATAGGTACATTAGATATGGCCAAAGTTCAGGTAAAATTTGGGCAAAAACGCTGTTTTTCGGAGGCTTTTACTGAATTGATTTCATTTTTTTTTGCCTATATACAGACCTAGATAAGTGCACAAGATACATATTTGCTTAAAACATCTCATGATTAATCTTTAACAACGCCATAATAAGTTAGTTTTTGTATGAAAAGTATAGCGGGAGATTGTAAGGTTTGATCGTGTCAAATATGTTTGTTGGTAGAAGGAGCTATCTGCGGAGCTGGCGTTAAGGACGCGCGCGGAACGCAGCAAGCAGGAGGAGGTGCGCGCCGGCAAGAGACGAGGGGCGCCCGTCGCCGCCACGCCGCGCCCCAACAAGAGATCTGGCAAAAAGGAAAAACTGTTGTGTATCTGTCGGACGCCATACGACAACACCAAGTAAGAGGGCTATAATGTTAAACTAATAAGTTTTTGACGGGCCAGTTGGCCTATCGCTGCAGGTCGTAGGTTCGATCCCACACGGGACATGCATTTATGTGCATGAACATATCTGTATGTCCAGAGTCTGGGTGTAATTATGTATATTTAGTAGGTATGTATTTACAAACAAGTAGTATATCAGTTACCTGGTTTCCATAGATAAAGCTCTGCTTGGGATCAGATAGCCGTGTGTGGGGAATGTCCCAGGATGTTTATTTATTTATAATTACAAAACAAACTGAGGTTGCGAGTGTAACCTCTGTTATTATTTTAGTATTCATTTTCTCAGGATACATTTTCCTTAGGCCTTCTTAAACTATGAACTATTTACATCAATTAGGAGACACTAACAATGTCAGTCCATTGATGCACTTTACCTCTGAAGATGATGCACACAATTGATTTAATCATATCATCAAATGTAAAAAAAAACTATTTTTGACGACAGCAGGCAGTAATGTCGCTTTTTGTGACAATTTCACACGAAGATTTAAGAACTCTTCTATTTTTGCCTAGTGGATAGTTATTGATAACATATTCGCTTGTTACAGGTTTTATGTTGGCTGCGAGCACTGTAGTAACTGGTTCCACGGAGATTGCGTAGGAGTTACTGAAGAAATGAGCAAAACAATGGAAGAGTATGTGTGCCCAGATTGTCGACGAGCTGCAGAAACGCAAGAACTTTACTGCCTGTGTCGACAGCCCTATGACAACTCACAGTAAGTGTAGTCACCCCACACACCGCCCCACAACTTGTTATGTAATACAGACACTGCAATACGGAAAACTGCAAATTTAACTTTTTTCGACAATGTTGTTGACTGAGGTAACTTAATTATAGTATTAGGATGTATTCCTACTTGAAGTAGACACGAGTCGTGGTGTTTATATATGACACCGGACGATTGTGAGAACCGTTCGTTTATAATACTTAATGATTAAACTGCCAAATTATTGTGACTATTTGTGACACGCGATAAAATTTGCAATTTTACGGGTTTCGGTAGTTTTAAGTTTTTTTAATTACTTCTCATCAAATGAGAGATAATTTATACTAATACTAGCAGCCCGGCGCGACTTCGTTCGCGTGGTGCTACCCTACCCTACCCTACTCTACCCTATCTAAACCATCCAGGGCGTCACCCAAACGCATGCCAAAAAATTCAACTGTACTTGTGTTTGTCACTGAACTCCTCCTAAACGGCTCGACCGGCAGATGGCGCTGCAGTCGGTATCTAGGTTATATTATCGACTGCAGCGCCATCTGCCGGGCTGATTTGTAAATCTAAACCATCCAGGGCGCCACCCAAACGCATACAAAAAAATTCATTCAAATCGGACCAGCCGTTTAGGAGGAATTCAGTGACATACACACGTGCAGTAGAATTTTATATATAAAGATAACAAAGCGGAAGAGTTTATTTTGTTTGTTTAAACGGGCTAATCTCAGGAACCTACAGTCGGATTCAAAAAAAATCTTACACTAATAGGAAGCTATATTTATTATCCCCAAATATTATAGGTTGATCCCGGGAACGCGGGTGAAACCGCGCGAAACAGCTAGTAATTAATAAAACTTCTGACAGATTAATTAAACAACACTTTCTATTTCATTATGATATTATTAAAATTAACAATTAATCAACACAACACAAATAAACATGGTAAATGTTGAAATAATTCGAAAAATGTATATGTGGCAGCATGTTTATATGCCTGATCCTTCGGCATAGTTTGATTTAATTTGATGATTTTTTATAAAAGATATGTATGGAGCCTGAAGTTGATTGTTATTTACTTTTGTAATTTTTATAGTAAAATTAAATTTGGGAGGAAACAAAAAGAAGAACCTTTTTTTTAATGTGAAACAATAATTATAAATAATAATAAATAAATATCTTGGGACATTCCTCACAAACACGGTCATCTGATCCCAAACTAAGCTACAATAGATTGTTATATTTTGGTAATTTTATTAAATAATGTAAAAATCTCTCCTACGTTGATAAATTAGGACTAGAAATCTTAGTTTACTAATAAGAAACCTCGAAATGTCTTATGAACTGACTGTTTGAGCGACAATTAATTGCTATGATTTTATTCCAGATTTTACATTTGTTGCGATCGATGTCAGGATTGGTTTCATGGTCGGTGTGTTGGGATTTTACAATCGGAAGCCGATAATATTGATGAGTATATTTGTCCTAATTGTCAGAAAAATAACTCTGTCAATTTTGCAAATATGAAAGAACTAACAACTAAAGACTTTGAAAACTTAAAGAGGCTGGTGAAACAAATACAATTACATAAAAACGCTTGGCCGTTTATGGAACCTGTGGACCCCAGAGAAGCTCCAACTTACTATAAAGTCATCAAAGAACCTATGGGTTTGTATTACACTTTACTTACACTATTTACATACAGGGATGGAAGCTCGAACTAAACAATATGATCAACAAAAGTACGAACTGGAATTGAAAGTTATACCACAACCTAGAATGGATCTGACATTATTATAATAATAACTAGATACATTAAAGTTTTTTTTTTTTTCAGATCTGCAAACAGTGGAACGTAAAGTGAACGAACAAACTTATAGTACGTTAAGTGAGTTTATTGGTGATATGACAAAAATATTTGACAATTGTCGTTACTTTAATCCTAAAGACTCGGAGTTCTATAGATGTGCAGAAGGTTTGGAAGCATTTTTTGCTCATAAAATAAAATTCTTTCGTGAAAAACTTTTTGAAACTACTCAATGATAATTGCGCCAGTGTATAGTGCTACAAAATGAAAAATTATGTGAATGAACTCTGATTTGGTAAAACTTATGATGGCAAAATGTACCAAGATACCAATACAATCCCTATAATGATCTGTCTGTAAAATTGTAAAAAGAATGTAATGAAATTAATAAAGAATAATAAACTTATTCAACGTAATGCACGGCATTATCTACAGAGTTTCGGTTTCAAATATTTATTACATGCTGAAGCATGTATATAGCGTTATTCTTTATCAAGCTGACCCTCTTTAAATATGAAGCCGCGATAAAAAATAAATAATGTATAGTTTTGTGAGATATTATGTTCGCTAATAATATATATTAGCAAGTTTAGTTATCAACTTAACATAGAATTAGGTAGGTATATAGAATAAGGTAAAGCTATTGTATGTAAGTAATAAATTTTTAATAATATCTGAAAATGCTTTTGATTTAATTTGATATCATAATAATAGTTATGAAAAAACCGGCCAAGTACGAGTCGTGTCTCGCTACTTTAGGGTTGTCGTTGTAGGGTGAACATTAACATAGTAACGATGGTGTCAGGGCTATTTTCCGACTTACATATTTTCCATATTCCTATTTTTCCACATTCTAAAAAAATCCAATTTCTTCATTTTTTCATATTCCATCCGCATTATTACATTTCTATATTATTACTTTTACAAATTCCTATTTTTCCACATTACTTATTTTCTTCAAGGCAGTACAATCGTAACAAAAAACATTTCATTTAAGGCGCGGACTGACTACGATTTTTGCAGCACTCGTTCTTCACTGGAATAGGGTTGAAAATGGTAAATCATAAATGTGTCGACTCTATGAAATGGACTGTTATTTACGAGTTTTCTTAAGATTATACAGAATATACACATTAAATTGAATAAGTGTCCGGTTAACATTCTAATATAATTCAGTATCTTATATATTCTTAAATATAAAATTGTTGTCATCGCTGAAAATATGGAGAATTTCGACGCCAAAGATTTTTTTAGACGTAACTTACGAATTTTTTATTGGGAATATCAAAGCACTTTTTAATATTCTATTCGGTTAACATTTTTCTCAAAACCCTCTTCTGTCCACAGTATTTTTGTGTTAGGTATATTCATTGCGTTACGTCATACTCGACTCTCAAAGAAACCCATTTATGTGCATTTGAGCTTAGACCTGGCCTTAAACTAATTTTCAATAGAATTGAATTGAAATGAACTTCAATTCATTTCAATTGAATTCTAACTAAAAATATTTTTTGAATTGAATTGAATCGGATCGAATTGAATTATTTTATAACAAAATGAAAAACAATTTTAAATACTTGTGATCGTATAAACTTGTTTTTGTGTGATGATGTGTGTGTGAATTTGGATTAAAAAAAAGATGAATGAAATCGGTAAAGCCGTTCTAAGTTATCGCGTGACCAGTACGTGGATTATGTTACTTTATTGCAATGAAATTCAGATTGAAATAACCTCTGAATCGGTAGAAATATTACAAAATTGGAAATGGTTCCATTTGTAATGAACCACTGTTTGTATTTAGTTTCAAACCGATTTCAATTCAAAAATGATTGAAATGTAATTACGTAATCGCCCCACAGGAGAAATAGGGGTTCATTTATATATAAATATCATTGGGCAATATCATGAACGCGTGGACGTGCGCGCGCATCACAGGTTGCTAGGGCGGCTGCCAGTCTTGTTTTTAAGGGAGTAAAATTTATGTGAAAATCGTAATCAATCATCAGACCATGATATATGGTTTTCATGGTCTGATGATCCCAACAAGTCCAAACACGGCTAGGATACGTTGCTCCGCTATGGAGTTCCAGTGCCCACCTTTCGTTCCGGCTCCATCATCATATCAGCTGGATGGCACCAAATTATTGTACTGTCATCCGATCTACATATTGCAAAGTTTTGCATCGATACGATAATAGAAAGAAAAGAGATAGAAATAACCGTCGTGTGTCGTAAAGCGTTTGTGCGGCCTTGTTGTATTTCCCTCCAAAACGAAGTGGTAATGGCAACGTTAGACAAAAAAGCGGCTGACGCAAATTTATCGGCCAAATGTCCAAAAAAATACACCAAAAATAACCGGCAATGCAGCGCCTCTAGCGGCAAACCGCTGAACTAAATTACACTCCGGAGGAGAAATTGCTGATACTTATACCTATCGAATATTATTTATTTCGGGTGAAAATAATCTTCAGTGGACGCAGTATTACCTACTATGGCATTTTTAGAGGGTGGGCGCAAGATGTAAATATATATACATTTGGTCGGCGACAAGCGACCCAGGAGCAGTAGTACAAAATATATATTCCCCAAAAATGGACTTAATTCCATTAAATACTGTAAATATGTTGAGAAATACCTTATTCAATAAAAAATTAAATTACCGCAAAGTATGGTTACTAGGCACGTGCACAGACTAGAGCTAGGCACAAGCCGCCATCGCTCCACCCCTTTACTCCCTCGTACTCCTGTTGAGTATTATGTCTACACTTTAGCTTATTACATGATTTAAAAAAAAAAAAAAAAATATTTTTATTATTAAAAAAAAAAAGTATTTTTTTTATATTTTTTTAGCACCAGTATCATTTGTATTATCGACCCTGAGTCGCTCGTCGCTGACCAAAACAACGACCTGTATATACAGAGTTTCCTTTAATTAATGGTCCAAATGATAACAAACGAAAGCTGAGATTATGCCCTATGAAAAAGAAAGAGTGCAATATTTGCAAAAAAAAACGCAGCTAATAAATATTTAATTTCTATTATAATCTCAGAATTTATTTATTTTTGCTTTATGTATCAGACTGTACTTATTCGGAAAAAATTTAATTTGTACAAATAATAATTTGGAAAATAAGAAAGTCGGAAAATTTGGAATTTGGAAATTTTATAATTTGGACAAATAAGATTAGGTAAAACAGAGAATTTGGAAAACCCCGAATTTGGACTTTATGGCTGACACCGTAACGATTCATTCAAAATTCCAAAAAAAGCATACAATGTATTACCCAAAATTAAGCCACGTTGGAACACTTATCGATTCCAAATTCACCTAGATATTTCACGTGATGTATTTTTAGCATGTTTTTAACCCCCCACCCAAAATTACGTATATTTATAATTTAATTTTATTCTGAAATTTAGGACCATGACAAATTTAGAAATCGCGCGTTTGGCGAAAAAATTAATACACGTGATATCTTACTACACCCCCCCTCCCCACTGTGATATTTTGATTACGACTTTAAGAGGCAGAAATGGGCAAAAGTCTCTACATTGCAGCCCAAATTATATGAAACCTGCTAGCTCTACGGTATTGAAATTGAAATATATGATACTTAAGGATATAACAAACACATCGCCCGAGCCGAAAACACGATTTCAATTAAAAGCCTCGATAAAAAAAAATGCCAAACATACCTCTGAAAATCAAGAAATACCCAAATATATCCAACGCCTGAAGGTATTTTAATAGGGTAGAGGCACCAATAAATGAACGTTTAAGCGTTTTTTCCATCTTTAAATAGCTATAACTCGGTCATTTCATGACATAGGCACTTGTTGTTTTTTTTCAATAATACCTTAAATCCTTATTAATTGAAGGATTAAAGTAATTATATCCTACATCTTCATATATTTTTTTAAAAATTGTAAATGTAAGAAAATTTAGGTTTTACCCCTATAGTTGAACACTGAGCCCTAATTATGAACGTTTTGTACCCAAAAGTTGAACTAACATTTGAATAGGAGTAGATTCCATAGTAGTTCGTTCATTTAATGGATTAATGAACCATAAAATGAACGAATAAAATTCTAAGTGAATATTATTCGTTCAGCTTGAGGCAAATATACCCAAAGGTTGAACGAATAAAATGTGAACCGTTCAAATTTCGACCACCGATCTTAATGGTGATTCTATAGGAAAGTTAGGTTTAAAATAATCAAAAACACTAAAATAATTTGTTCAACTTTTGGTAAATAAGTTCATAAATTTAATAAAATTCATTTGAGTATTTTTGTTTTAGTGTTTAATCGTTAACTTATAGGTTTTAATGGGTATAAAAATTAGACCTTTTTCCATTAGTTGAACGCCGTTCATCTATTGGATCAAGTGAACAAAATTGAATCCATTACTTGAACAGTAAATTTCTATAAAAAACGATAAATAATGTAATAATATATATTAAGTTATTGAAAGCAGAATATATCACGATTTTATTCCAACCAAAACTGCTCTAATATGACATTAATTCTTTCTTTACGCTAACAATGTTCTTAAATTTGGAGGGACTTATCGTTATAAGGTTTCCATATAAAACCGATTTTTGGCGGGTAACGTAACATATAAAAATTCACCGCAAGCGCGTCTGGGCTGTCATTGTCAATGTTGTTAAGGAATATGGAAGAAAAAATATTGCCTTATGGGGAAAAAAATATTGCGATCATGTAAATTTAGGGATTATATTATATTTTTTGAATTTTCGGTCGATCGTTCATCTATTGGGGGTCGGTCATCTTTTGGTGCCACTACCCTACGATTTTTTTCATCAATAGAGTACATATCATAAGCAAATAAACGCCCGATTTAGTTTTTTGAATTTGCGATTCAGTTTTTCATAATAATGATTTTAATAAAAGTCGCTTACGTCAAATTAATCTGAGCACCATGAACATCATACCGCACTCAATTGTCCTGCAACTCGCGTATTTTGCTTCGCGCTCACTCGCATTCCGCGGCGATCCGCGTTGCTAGACAGACCTGTGTCATTTTTTTTCAGAATTTTCACATAAATAAAACCCTCTCAAATTAGTAAAAAATCATATCAAATTATCTTTAGAAGGCACTGGAAAATGCATGCTAGTCAAATTAAGGCAATTGAGCCTATTATTTGCTTGTTATAAATAAAAATATATAAAATAAAATCTGTTATGATTGATGCTTTTGATAATTGTCACCGAGGCATGTCGTGGTACTGACAGAGACTAATTCTTATTTTCGTCTATGAAAGGTATGGTTAGGGTAGCCTATGGGGCTAAGGCGCGGGGTATTTATGTACTCCCGACCAGGGAATGCAAAACCGTGGCAAAATGAAAACCGGTTTTTATTTCGGTTATGAGAGGAAAAAACCGGTTAACCGGTTTTAAACCGGTTTTTTTAATGTTCGTTCGTTTTTTTTCACGTTATTTCTATAGTTCGAATTATAGATAATAACCGTGCCTAAGATTTAAAAATCGCAAACTGAGGAATTATTGTCAGTTAAAGTTAATGAAGTGGGTATAAAAGAAACATCAAAGACACCATCACCATCTGCCTGTCCTGTTCCCTATAATTTGGGATCGGCACAATATGTACGCTTCTTCTATCCGTTATACCAACATTCACTCGTTTCTTACCAATATCATCTTTCACACAATCAATCCATCTCTTTTTCATAAAATTTATGGAAATAATCGTTTATTTAACTCTTTAGATCAGATACTCGTTTATATAGACTACACGGTTCGTTGCTTTTGATTTGATTTTAAATGAATGAAATCATAAAAACATATAACTTTTGCTTTATTTTTAATTGCTATGAGATATTATGACTATGTTAAAAAATAGATCAGTATTAAAGAAGTAATTATTTAAACATTTATTAAATTATGTTTCGTAAGTTATGATATTAATTTCACACGTAATATACATGGCATATTGTAGCGGCACAGCAACTTGCGAGTACACTTAAACGTGCTTATTATTATACGAATGTTTCCTTAGATAAAAAAAATTACCCAGTTTTTGCCGTCGTGCAGACGGGTAAAAAATAACACCAATCAGTCCGCTTGCTGTCTGGCAGATACATAAGAGCCTTCGTTGACAGTAGTTGCTCCGATAGCATGACATTAATGCTGGCGTCCCGAAAGGCTCTGAATTATCCCCAACACTGTTCCTCCAGCATGTTAATGATATACTCTCTATTGCCAGCATTCATTGCTATGTAGATGAAATTACATGGGACGCTCATTACACGAACCGTGCAAATGTCTTACGTTCTATATTGGAGAAAAGGCGCGAAGGACTTGTCTTAAATCGAGAGTACACAAACTAGTGACTCCGATTAGGGTCGACTAAACCTAGTCTATTTCAACCCCACTAAATCACACGCAAGCCTGCGCATTCACCGTTGAGAGAAGTCCATTTGCTGTGGCTCCTCATTTCTAGAACATGTCCCTCAACATCACGAAAAGCATTGGGATCCTTCACGTTAATATTTGTAGCGACGTTCTGTTCCAAAGTCATCTACAGATATCCAAAAAACTCGGTGTGATTAATAGAGCGAAGCAGTACTTCTTATCGAGACAAAGACTGCAACTATATAAGTCGCAAGTGTGGTCCAAACGAAGTAATGCTGTCTTCTGTGGGCACCTGGATACCAGCTTGGGTATTTAGACTCAGTTCAGCGACGTGCCGTTAGAATTGTCAATGATCCCGAGCTCACAAGTGTTTTAAAGCCCCTTAGTCTGAGGAGAGACTGCCTTCTTATGTGTGTTAAACCGCTTTTCCAACAGTGTTCTGAAGGTTTGATTGACCTGATGCCCAGTTACCTTGATCCATCGTAGTCACCGATGGGGAGTCTATCCTCACACATTGGAACCAAAATGTTCTCATACTGTGCGGTTTTAAAGAAGCTTCCTATCGTGGATGCTCAGGCTGTGGAATGAGCTCCCCGCTTCAAAAAGGTTGAGGGTTGGTAACGTGCGAGTGATAACCGTTATGTTACAAGAATCCATAGGCTAGAGTAACTGGTTATCATCAGGCAGGCCGTACGCTTGTTTGCTGCCTAAGTATTGAAAAAAAAGTTTTACATGTTTTATATCTATCATAAAAACAATCATTATTTTAAGTTATTTTCTTACCAGCTCAACAAACTACACATCAACACACTTCAGTTCATCACAAAAAGACTCACTGCATTGCACTCAGTTTACAAAACGGCGGCAAATATTCCTTTTTTAGTTTTTCCAAAGATTGAAAGAAAAACCGAAAAAATCGTAAAACCGGTTTTGGTGTTAAGTGAAACCGGTTTTTTTGTTGGTCAAAACCGTACCGAATAACCGGTTTTTCGATTTTCGGTGAAACCGGTTTGCATTCCCTACTCCCGACTGAAGGAGGTGATGATTCAATCCCGGAAAATGTTTTTCTTTTTTTTTTTATCAAATCATGCGAAATGAAAAATCAGCAATATATATTATTTTTAATGAGCAATTACCTATTTAGTTAGTTACCTGATTAAATAATACCTCATTAAATATTGTTTATTTTGAGATCAAAGGAAAGGTATGAAAGGTAGGTTGACTGATACTGGTAACAGTAGGTGCCCCGATGTCGGGGTGGGCATTACTGCCTCTACTGCGGTCATCGAGTCATCTGTAGTTATCGAGTCGAGCCGATAAACTTTTACTTATATTCATTGTATTATTGTGGTCCACTCGCGTAGTCGTCAAATGACAATGGCACAGTAAAATTAGAACAGTAAGGAAAATATTACACATCTTACGTTGACTAAGTTTCTAGTACTTACTGGACTGATTAGTTGGAATGTGAAGCCATCGTATATTTACAATTACTAGTAGTGAGCTCGGCTATCATTGTGCCGATTGTCTAACGGCCAATGGCCTGATGGCCGAAAGCCTCTCGGCTCTCGGCAGTATTCTTCGATACAGCTCGTATTGTGAGGAGGTTCCTGTTTCTGCAACCCTAACCACCGGTAGCTTAGTTTTTTCAGCCAATCAGTGAGCCAGGCACAGTTTTATATCAATAAAAGTAATAAAATTGGAATAACTTTTTTTCCAAACCATTATATAATACTTCCTTAAGGTGGATGCTTAGCATGAGGCGGGAAATTTTATAATATATGGGTCAAAATATCTTTTTGAGTTAGATGCCTGCAATAAGAATCATTCACATAACAAAATGATAACTTTTTTATTACTACAGAGGATGCACATAAACTTTTTGAGCATAATGTTTTTTAAATTATTAATATCCATCAATAAATGACGAAGTTATTAAAGTTTTAAAAACAGCTTAATTAAGATGAAAGGATGGCTGCAAGAAATTTGAAAGATAGGTATTTAACAAATCTATGGAGGTGCAAGGTGGATGACACCTCCATTGAAAAGGGAAGATCTTCCGCCAGGCTGGGTCATCGTGCCTGGGGACCGCGGTCCAACTGTACTTGTCGGACAGTTGTATATATGCAGATCGCCGAGAAATCTTTGCAAGCGCGATGCAGGATGTAGTGGGCTTGTATGCGCGATGTATGCACGATGCAGGATAATGTGGCGGCGCGCCATCTATCTATCGGCGTGTGAACTTCGTTATGTAGTGGTTCGCTACATCACTCCCTTCCTAGACCAGAGGTCGATCTATAGTTGCGTCATTGCGTTAAGCTTGCAAGTGCCAGTGCTGCTCGGAAGTCTGCGGTGAGTCGAGACTGAGCGGGGTTGCTGCGACGGGTTGAGCCATGGGAGTCCACGTGGTGCAGAGACTGCCACGCCAGAGAGGGTGAGCCAGCCGAAGAGATCCGGACGTGTGCTGCGGTGAACTGTGCGGGCGATGAGTGCTGTCGCTGTGATGAGCCTTGCAGGACCAGGAAGCACGGTGAATCGGCTGCGTTGGAACTGGTTAAGGCGAAGCTGGCTTGCTGTGTGACTGCTTGCCGGTGGGGAGTGATGAGCTTGGAAGTTGCTCTGAAGGATGCCACTGCATGTTCAGTGATTGGAAGGGTTGGAAATTATTCCCATTCCATCACGTCGGGGTCACCAATATGGAGGTGCAAGGTGGATGACACCTCCATTGAAAAGGGAAGATCTTCCGCCAGGCTGGGTCATCGTGCCTGGGGACCGCGGTCCAACTGTACTTGTCGGACAGTTGTATATATGCAGATCGCCGAGAAATCTTTGCAAGCGCGATGCAGGATGTAGTGGGCTTGTATGCGCGATGTATGCACGATGCAGGATAATGTGGCGGCGCGCCATCTATCTATCGGCGTGTGAACTTCGTTATGTAGTGGTTCGCTACAAATCTATTGCTGTCGCGCTGTGGCCCGGAAATCAATGTGTGAGTGAACAGACTGTGCATGGTGCAAGTGTGCGTGCCGTAGCTCGCACCGCTCCCACCGACCGCCCGCCCCTCGATTTTACTTTACTTGTAATGATATTTCTGTGATTCGGCCGGCGACTGGCAAGTTGATATACCTTTCAGCGCTTGCAGTTCTGTTGTTCCAAGTGACATTAGGGATTTTGAAATTAGAACAAATACCTAACCATACGTTATTTTATTTGTATTTTGAGTCGATATAAAAAAATAGATTATATATTCGACATTTATGTATGTAATATTATTGGAACTGCATTATATTCACATAATGATAATCTATTAGGGCTTCCAAACAAATACCTATACAACATTTTATAGATTTATATTTGTCCACAGTCCACGCATTTCTTCGAAACTATTTATCGAATTGTGAACATTCTTTTTTTAATGCCTTATATTTACTTCAACTTAGGGAACAGTGCGAAAGTAAAAAATAACTCTAATCTGACACTGTCTTGATGTCAGCTATAATATTTTTAATTGAATATATACGACGTACTCTTTCGTGACTTTAAGATATTTTCAGTTTACAGTTATTTCATATTTTTTTGTGTATTATGAAGTATTTTTTTTACTAGTGAAAGAGCTTATTTATACGTATAAAACAAGCCCTTGAAATAATATTGTAGAATCATAATAAAACGTAGCTCGTATCAAGCCAGGCCTTCACGCGTATTACTCCATATCTTGAAAAAAACTGAACCGATTTTGATGAAACTTCTTCACAAAATATTAAAAATAACTCTAATCTGACACTGTCTTAAAGTCAGCGAAATATTTTTACTGGAATACGTCGTGCTCTTTCGCTGACTTCAAATCAGCGTTAGATTAGAGTTATTTCATTCTTTTTAGTGTATTTGGAAGTCGATAAAAAAAAAAAAATTTGTGTATTTTGAAGTCGATTTAGTTTTTTAAATTACTTTTTTATTTCGTATTATTTAGAATTTGACCAAGCTCAAGCCAAGCCGCCGCACGTATTACTTATTCCATACCTTGAAAACAACTGAACCGATTTTAATAAAACTCTCACTGAGTTGAAGTAAATGTAAACCAATAAAAAAAATGTCACAATCCGATTAATAGTTTCAGAGAAATGCGTGGACAAACATACACCTATGAAATTTTGTATATTAGTTTGGAATCCTGAAATTTTGTGAGGAAGTTTCATCAAAATCAGTTCAATAGTTTTTAAGATATGGAATAATAAGTGTTTCGGGCTGGCTTATTGATACGAGCTATGGGCGTTGGTTGTGTCAAAGGGAAAATATCTGAAAACTTTGGTCAAATCCTCGTAAATGTAAGAAAAAAAAATTACAAGTCGATTTTAAATAAATATACCAGCCAAGTGAGAGTCAGACTCACACACAGAGAGATCCGTACAATATTAAATAACTTATCGTTGCTATGACAAAAAAAAGAAGTTTCTTGTATGAGCGGCCCCTTTAATTTTTCTTTTTAATTTTTATTATTTTTTGTTATAGCGGTCATAGAAATACATATTCTCTGAAAATTTCAGCTGTCTACCTATTAGCGTTCATGAGATACAGCCCACTGACAGACAGACGCACGGACGGACAGCGGAGTCTTGTTTGGCACCCTTCGGGTACGAAACTAAAAAGTATAGTCACAATCCGATTAATCGTTTTCGAGAAATGCGTGGATAAATATACATACTTACAACCATACATACACCTATAAAATGTTGTATATTTGTTTGGAAGTCCTAATAGATTATCATTTGAATATATAATATTGTTTGGCAGTCCAATAATACATACATACGTGACGAATTGATAATCTCCTTTTTTTAAGTCAATTAAAAATAGATATTTTGTCCTGCTATTTTGAAAAAGGTTACTAAATATTAGATATTATGATAACCTTTGAACGATCACATTTCTTGTTCTTTAATCCTTCATCACTCAAAAGTATAAAAAAGAACAATCTTGGTTAGGGCACACTATACCTTACATGTAGGTTACCAAAGACGTAATACTATATCGATATCGATGAACAACACTAGAGCAGGTAACGATAATATATTATCGACTACTACGCGACACTTCTTTGACTGTATATGTATTTGTCCAAGCCTCTCCTCCCTCAACCCTGCCCGAATACAGGCGATAGAGACAACTGCAGCTTGGATCGATTATACCTATTTAAAATTGACGAAATCGCTATTTCGTAATCCCCAGTTTCCTCCTCCAATACTGAATCGATTTTAATTATTTTTCAAGAATAGTAATAAGAAGGGCTTTGGCTATGTCGGTCGGTTTTCCTTTTATTATTTATATTCGTCATATTTGTTTTCTGGACGTCTGATAAGGGCAGTTAAAAATGATGAGTTTTTGTGATTTTAGAAGATTTTTAGTTTTTATAATAATTAATTTATGGAGAAAAACGAAACCGAGGGACATACAGTGGCACCTACAGATTGCATGGTAAAATAATCATTGCTCTAGTGTCATTATCCAGAGAGGAAACTGAGGATTACGTTTGTATGGAAAAAACACCACCAGTGTTTCCTCTTAATACGCTCGCTCCCGCTTGTACATTAACGTTGACGTCATAATTCGGCCACCACGCAACTGGATATTTGTCAGTTTGTAACCTTTTCACGGCTTAACCACTGAACAGATTTAAATACAATTTGGCAGGGAGATAGTTCAATTAGTGGAGGAGGACAAAGGATACTTTTGAACGTAAATGATCCTCATTGCTCAAAAATACCTCGGTGATACCACTCAATAAATTTGACAGCGATAGCTCAGAAGTATCACTCACCTGCCAGCTTTATAAAAAGAAGTCCTTATGCACGGTGCCGAGATTCCAATATTGCGATATTCCGAGATTTATGCCCTAGGTACAATACCAGAAGTATGGAGAGGAAATAAATAGTGGTGTTCTTCTTCAAAAAAGGCGATAAGGCCCTATTGAAGAACTACCGCCCCATATCCTTCCTAAACCACGTTTATAAGTTGTTTTCGGGGGTCATTACGAATTGTCTTGCACGTAAGTTTGAAGACTTCCAGCCTCCCGAAAAAGCTGGTTTCCGTAAAGGCTTTAGTACCATAGATCAAATACATATATTCAACCGTTATGCCTTGTGTATGATGACTGTGAAAAAGCCTTAAATTCAGTTGAGACATGGGCGGTATTACAGGTGCTAAATCGACTATCGCTATATCGAATTGTTGAAAGTGATTGTACAGCAAAGCTACTATGTCAATCCGAGTACAGGACGAGAGTACGAGATCAATCCAGTTGCAGAAGGGTGAAAGACAGGGTGCCGTAATTTCCCCGGAACCTTTACCACTGCAATGGAGGATGTGTTCAAGCTCTTGAACTGGAAGGGTTATGGCATCAACATCAACGGTGAATACATCTCTCGCCTTCGACTTGCCGACGAAATAGTTATAATGGCGGGAATCGCTGAAAGCTTTGAACATCATGCTCAATGATCTCAAGAGTTTCTTAACAGGTCAAGATGAAAATATACAAGACAAAAATTATGTCTAATATTCATATTCCGCCAATACCCGTGATTATTGGGAACACTGCTCTCGAAGTTGTAGACGAGTATGTTTACCTAGGACAAATTGTCCAACAAGGTAGGTTCAACTTCTACAAAGAGGTCAACGGAAGAATCCAACTCGGCTAGACAGCGTTCGGGAAGCTACGGCATATCTTCAAGTCCAGAATACCTCAGAGTCAGAGTCTTAAGACGAAAGGATTTCAATCAATGCGTGTTACCAGTGATGACATACGGAACATAGACTTGGTCTTTCACTGCTGGCCGCATAAATAAGCTCAGAGTCACTCAGCAAGCTATGGAATGAGCTATGCTTGGAATTTCTCTACGAAACAGGATCCGAAAAGAGGACATTCGTAGGAGAACAAAAAATATGTATATAGCTCGTAGAGTTAGTAAGTTGATGTGACAATGGGTAGGCCACATCGCTTGAAGAACCGATAACCGATGGGGATGGAGGTTTCTAGAGTGGCGACCACTAACTGGAAGGGGACACCATGCAGGACGACCTCCCACCAGATGGACCGGCGACCTGGTCAGAGTCACTGGGCGCTGCTGGATTGGAAGTTAATGGGGGAGGCCTATGTTCAGCAGTGGATATCATTAGGCTGATATGATGATGACTAAAAATGGTAGGTAAAGAGGGCATTTTATTGAGAAATTCTACAATTATTGTAAAACGTGATGGAAGAAAACCTGTTTATTTGTCAAATAATATCTCGATTGAGGGCTGTATTTTTGCCTCAATTTTCATTTTCAGAGGACGCCTTGATGTTTTTAAATTATATTAAGTTTGTTGCATTGTGATATATCGCTAAGTTTAATAAGTAATTAAAGTTACATAGTTTTGTTAACGTGGTGATCACTGTAGTGAACAAGAATTTAAAAATACATAAAAAGTAATTTAAAAAACGGTCGATAAAATTCAACATAGTTTCCCTCCTTTTAATTTGTGCACATTATGAAAGCTCACAGCTGTATACGAGTAGGATACTCTCCTGTCTGTCCATTTGTCACAGCCTGTTTTCTCCGAATTTATAGAATACAAATTGTATTTAGATAAAACGCTTAGTTTCGTGACCCGACGACAATTACCTAAGTAGCGTATGTAAAAGAATTCTGGTTTTGGGAGACAATTACCTAACCTGAGAAATATTATCTAATCGTAAGTATCAACTTTTAAAAATAAATATCTTGAGACATTTTTCACACACGGCTACCTGATCCCAAACTAAGCAGAACTTGTAAATACATCTCTAAATAGTATAAAAAGAAGTCGTTTTCCGCGTCTGTTTGTCTCTCTGTTTATCAACTCTAAACCACGCAACGGGTTTTGCAGTTTTAACCATCAGATAGATCCTCATTAGTACTACGTAAAGAGAAGATGCCACACATCACAACTATGTTCCGTTCAAGTGAGGCCATCCGGCCACACTTGTTGTTGTAAAACGATGAACGAAACGCGTAAGCGCCGTGAAAATAACGGTGTTTGCGAGAAAAATACTCCTAAAAGCTTTCTAATAGCGCTACGTGTTTCTACTGTCTGCTTAGACGACTAATTATTGTTTCAGTGCTAAAGAAACCTTTAGTCGACTCTAAAGAAATGGGACATAAGCTTTGCTTATGATAGCATCTCTATACGTGGTAATAATAGCTCAATGCTTTACAGCAAATAATTATCATTGATATTTTAAATGATATCACAGATTTAAAATTAGCAAGAAACAGTCGCGATACCGTGATCGGGTGGCGTGGGCGGTCGCGCAAATCGCTCCACTAACACCACATTATGACATTGTACCCGTGCGAAGCCGGTGCGGGTTGCTAGTACTTACTATACATATTTACACTCAGACTCGGGACATGCAAACATGTTCATGCACACAGATGCATATCCTTGGTGGGAATCGAACATAAGATCGGCGGCGTGGAATCTTAACCAACTACGCCAACTGGCCCGTCAAAAGTTTTTTTTAAATATTTGAAAAATTATATTTGTAATGTTTGTCTGCAGTTTGTCTACTGTTTAAATTTTTACTGTGTCCAATTCAAACAGTGTCGTTCTCGCGGAAATGTTTAGATGGCGGTGTATCATGTTTAATTGTTTGTTTGCAATGACGCACTTCTAAATAGAGGGAGCTAGTATTTTTTGTTTGCTTAGTTCCTGTAATTTCCGCTAATATTATGTGAAAATGTGGCGCAAGGGTGAAAACTGAAATCTGCTCGAGAGTATTCTGGGCCTTAAACGACGTTGGATGATGGGGACATGTCAATCCCATTGTATCTTGCACATAGTTTCTCAAAGAATACACTTGACTGAGGTGTAATGTAATGTACTGATAATAAGTACATTATTGTTGAGTGGGTACTACCTATTTGTATTTTATTAGGTACGTTATTTTTAATTAAAATTGACAATACTTTTTGGCTTTTTGAGTGGCTATCATGTGGCTATACCTACTTAAATAAAAACTCGATAGAATTTGCGATGAACACAGATCACGATGAAGTACTTTTTGTGGCGTAAGTCGCGCGTCTGGTCGAGCCCGCGTGTGACACATCCTGTGGGCGGCCGCGCGGCGTAGGTATATTTTTCTGGTCACGTGACAAGTGCGCATAAGGTCCAGGCAGGAGCTCTTAGTGTTGTTCTAGATTTCTGGTGGGAGAAAGAACCAGTTGTGAGAATCCATAGTATTTAAATGTAATTAAGTAAATAGATTTAAGTAGGTATGTATTAGTATACTTAAAAAATTATTATATTCTAGTACAGTCAGTCAGTTTCCGTGAACTTTGCCACTCGAAATGGTGAGCGTGAAATCTTCTAGCATCATAACCTGCAGAGGGCCCACTGGTCAAGTACTTTGTCAGTGATTGCAGGTGTAGGAAATAACCGGATTGTTAAATATTCAAAAAGGAAAGTTTTGTAGAACGGTCTCCATATTACTAAAACCTTACCTAACTTGCACGGAAAGTGACTTGTCTTGATACCAGTGGGGAAACCTATGAGAGGACCAAGGAGCTCGCCGAGCTTGGGGTAGAAGTCGTCGCCAAAATCCGCTGTAAAAAAAGTTGGGTCTGTAAGCTGTTGATCGCCTCATCCCCCGGATCGAGAGGATAGCGGGTGCTATGCACAGACTGCTGCCCAATCTCGGGGGACCTAGGGAGGCAGTACGCCCCGCTTCTATGCGGGTGTCATACGATCCGTAGCCCGTATGGGCGAAGAAGCTGGCCATCCGACGCTGTAGGACGAAAATCTACAACGTCCAGCGAAGGATGGCGCTACCGATCGTACGAGGATACTTCACAGTATCCTTTGAGGCGGCGACAATTCTGGCTCGCTTTCCACCACTTGATATTCTGGCGGACATGGATTCGAGGGTCTATGACCGGATTTGCATCGTCTGTCAGAGGCGACCAAGAAGGGGCGATCAAACATGGCGCGCGAGGCTCCGCGAGGAGCGTTATGGGCGTCTCGGAGCACTCCTGCCGGTCTTCGAGGCCTGAGCGACAAGGTCGATTCACCTACAGACTCACACAGATACCCTTGCCTATCTTTTTATGGATGAATAAACTACTACTACTACTCACACAGATACTCACCGGGCACGGGTGCTTCGGTGATTATCTGTGTAAGAACTAAGATCCCCACGAAAAAAAATAATACATCCCTGTAAAAGTAGATGAAAGACTATACGAAAGTGATAATGTGACTGGAAATTATAATATAACCCGACACTGGCAGAAATAAGTCTAATTTGGATTTAGTTGCCAAACTTAAAACTAAAGGTGCGTTCGAATTGGGGTACGGTAGCAAAAATAACAGTCAATAATGCTAAAAACGATCACATATGGCGTTCGATTTGGAAAGTTTTGGGCGAAATTGACGTTTTGCACTATTTTCGTTCACCGTTAGTTTTACTTGGAAACAGTTAAAAACGACATCGTGAACTGCTTTTGCCCACCTCCGAGGCAGGATCGTTTGTGATCATATTTTGACATCTTTGAATCTGACAGATAAGTTTTGGCTGAAAATTCAAACGGGAAGCGAAAATTAAAAATTTTATTTTAAAATTTGATTGTAACTAACAGGAAAGTGAAAAATTTGTCAGATTTCAGTCAGTTGCAGAAACGTTCTTTAAATTTTAAAGTTGGCATTAAACACTAATCTTCCATTAAACTGTTGCACAAACAGTCATTTGACTAATAATATTTAATGCATCCTTTCAATTTATCTAATGAAGGGTCAAACGATCCTTTAAATCCTCATTTACTTAGTTTTAAGTTGCACAAAGCGACATAAGTAACTAAAGTTCCATTATAATGACAGTTGTTCAGATTAAATTTAATGGGTCAAGAAGCACCCATTCAACACATTTTAGCTCAAAACTAGTGGTCACCCGGTTGTAGAAAGATCACCATTATAGCTTAGTTACGCAATGTAGATATTAACGCTAATGAGTTCATTAGTTTAAAGTTGTTGCACAAAACTACTTCATGCCTAAATAAAGGTTCATTTGCTTAAACGTCAAAAGTAAATGTGACGGAAACATTCATTATTTATTGTTAGATTGTTCAATATCCATCAAGTAGTACATTCATACATTTATTAAATGTATTTATCTAATTGATTTGCGATTTATATGAGCATTAAAAAGGGGTAGAACCTTTCACGTGCATAGTAAAAGTAATTTCTGCACACTTATCAACAAAAAGGAATTTCAAACAATAAAATATTGTTACACAAACGACACAAACGTATTCAATGACATCTGAACTGACATTGTGCGCGGGAAAATAATTTAGCCACCAACAATTGGGAGTTCATTTTTTCACCGCCTTTAATCCTTAGATACATTTAAATAATCTAAACATTTACATAATCAATGGTCAGAATTATCAATGTAGAGAAATCATTCATTCCAGTCGTTCAATGTTGCCATTTTATTGCGATTTGTAACTGAGAACATACTTTTTGACGTCTTTAGTTAATGAACCTTTAATTATGCCTAAAGTGGTTTTGTGCAACATCTTTAAACTGACGGATTCATTAGCGTTAATGTCTCATAACGCAATGAAGCTTTTATGGTGATCTTTGTGCAACTGACTGTAACTTTGTTTCTGAAGGGAAAAAGGTAGGTTGATACAAGTGACAAGCAGGATTTGAGCATGCAAATGTCATTTTTGTATCTAATCGTTCGATTTGGGAAAAATCGTTTGTGGCTAAAGTTGCAAAATTGTTGAAATTTTCCAATTCGAACGCATGAACAAAAATGCCCATTTTGAAACTGTTAAAAACGACATCACTCCACCTTAAGAAGAAGGAACCAATCATGGAACAAAAAAAACAAGTGGAAGTGCGAAGTGTCAAAATATGTATCAGAACCGCTGTCGCCAAATTTCACACAAAGAAATAGATACTCACATACTGTACACCAATAAACAATTCATTTGATTAGTCGTTTCTAGTTTAGACAATATTAGCTCAAGTCACACATATCGTACATTCAAAAATATATCTTCACTCTCTAAATATAAAATTTATTTTGCTACAGCGTAGAAAGAATATACAACGTTTTGTAATCTACAAACAATCTATATTCAATTGAACGATCGAGTTCCGCTACTCCCCCATAGATGGCGCTATTCTCAGTGGACGCAATTATTAACTTAATGTGGTATAACATAAGGTTGATAATTGCGTCATACTTCGATATATTCTGCCACTCAACCAGTGCAGTGACACATTGAATAACATTATCGATATTGATCGATACCTTGGGTCCAATTCACGTAAATACTTTACCAAAAATGAAACTTGAATGAATCAAGATTGAATTTTATTGTGAATTGACCGTAGACAGAGAAGGTATAGACCTTGAGATATCTTCTGACTCATTCACACAGAAAGAGAAACACTTATTGGAAATACACGTTAAGAAACGAGACAGAGCGCTAGCATTTTTTATCCTACTCGAATGTCGGTTTTTCAAGGTCATTACAATGTTTGCGAACTAGTTCGCGAAATAAATAATGACATTCCAAGGACGTTTCGGTATTGCCAACTTTTCTCAAATCTGTGTTGCCAACATAAAATTTCAGTCTCCCACTCTAGTGAATGAATGAATGATTTTTATTTTGCTCGAATTGTGGTACACACAAGGTCATAATAATAAACGTGCTCACTCTTCACCAGCAAGTGGTATGCAAAATTGATTAATACAATGTAAAAAATTGATACAATAGAAAATAAAATTATAATATATTGAGTTTTAACATTCACAAAATAAATTAAGCAATAAAACAGATTTAAGATTCACATAATATAAACTATATCTATAAGATTTTTAAATTTTTATTCATACCTAAATTTATAATTGAAATAATCGTTTATTGAATAAAAACATTCACATGATAACATTTTATAAAATATAATTTTAAATTTATTTAATGGTAAATTACTAATACTTTCAGGCAATTTATTGTAATTTTTTACAGCCATGGGATAACAGTTGTTACTATAACGCGTTGTTCTTATGTTTGATAGTCTCAATCTGTTTGGCAATCTACTATAAGACTACATTCATCACTAAATCAATTAAATAGCTGCATATGCATTTTAACAAAATAACACATTTCAAAAATGTATAAACAAGGGACCGTCAGCAAATTTAATTTTTTGAATAATGGTTTGCTAGAAGTCAAACTATCTACATTGCAGATTGCTCGTACGCATTGCTTTTGCGCAATAAATACTCTATTGAAATGGCATGAATTTCCCCACTCGATTATACCATATCTAATGACAGAACATACATAGCCGTGGTTTGCCTGTTCACCTGCAATCTTCACCAAACGCCATAAGGCATAAAAAATGGATTAACTTTCTTACATAC
This sequence comes from Polyploca ridens, assembly GCA_951394255.1. NCBI lineage: Eukaryota > Metazoa > Arthropoda > Insecta > Lepidoptera > Drepanidae > Polyploca > Polyploca ridens. The sequence goes on from OX596247.1 coordinate 9,211,184, forward strand.
CCTACTTTATCATCTAACTTTATGCCAAGAAATATTGTTTCATCACATTCATTTATGCTGTTGTTTTCGAAAGATATAATAAGTTCTTTTAAGGGTTCCGTAGCCAAATGGCAAAAAACGGAACACATATAGATTCGTCATGTCTGTCTGTCTGTCTGTCCGTCCGTATGTCACAGCCACTTTTTTCCGAAACTATAAGAACTATACTGTTGAAACTTGGTAAGTAGATGTATTCTGTGAACCGCATTAAGATTTTCACACAAAAATAGAAAAAATAAATACATTTTGGGGGTTCCCCATACTTAGAACTGAAACTCAAAATTTTTTTTTCATCAAACCCTTACGTGTGGGTTATCTATGGATAGGTCTTCAAAAATGATATGGAGGTTTCAAATATCATTTTTTTCTAATGTGAATAGTTTGCGCGATAGACACTTCCAAAATGGTAAAATGTGTGTCCCCCCCCCTGTAACTTCTAAAATAAGAGAACAATAAAACTAAAAAAAAATATATGATTTACATTACCATGCAAACTTCCACTGAAAATTGGTTTGAACGAGATCTAGTAAGTAGCTTTTTTTATTACGTTATAAATCGTAAATATGACATCCCAAATCAATGGCCGTCAAAGTTAAACTAAACCTGGCCACGGGGCCAGATATGTTTGTGGGGCTATACGAAGGAGATTACAAATCAATTTTTTATTTTTTACTTCCCTACCCAAAAGCTGCCAATGGGACCCTATTTCTAAGCGTCCGCTGTCAGTCCGTCTGTCTGACAGTGAGGTTCTCATGAACCGTAATATACTTATTACAGACAATTGAAATTTTCTATTGCCAATTCTAAATAATACTTATCACGAAATAATACGATTTATTTGACGCGTAACACCAGTTCTATACATGTTTAAAAATCGTATAACTACATATAGCTCATTCTCTATCTCAAACTGACCACGACAAAATGGACTCTAGTCATATTCACTCTACGGAATTGACAAAAAAAACTAACCTATTCTACTTAGTAACGTAGGTAATTACTTACGTAAGTTAGTTAAATCAATCTAACCCCTATATGATTGCAGTCCGGCCAACTTACAAACCCAATTTTGATTATGGTTTTTTTGGTTGTTTGACAGATTGACTTGATATTTGGTATACATTAGTATATTGGATGACAATGCAAGTACAGTAACTAAAAAAGCTTTTAATGAAATTGTTTTTTTTTCAACAAAATCTTTTATTATGATAATTGGGCATCTCCTTACGCCACGCCGCCGCGCCGTGCTTGGCGGGCGAAAATAATTTGAATTTGAGTATGCGAGAGGAGGTAATATTATGAAGTGGGGGAAAAGGCAAAATAAACGAATAAGTTTAAATAATAAAAATTTATTAATTTAAGAAAATTCTCGTTAGATTAATTTGCTTGATTGTGATAAACGTTTAACATAATCTTTACATAGTATAAAATGAAGTCACTTTCCGCGTCTATCTCAAAATCAAAAAGTAATTAATTCAGTTTAGGCCCACTTATGAACGTTAAGTACATACAGTTGAATTTACCATCGGTCGGAATACATTTAAACTGAGAAGACTCCGGCAGGAAACTCAGCAAGGCATTTTATTTTGTGGAAGATCTTTTGATGTTACAGCTTTTGTTCAATATATACATTATTATGCTTATTCATACAATTTTCACTTAGCTAGGACCCCCTATCAATGTCCCTATGCAAGTGCAGAGAGAAGCTACTACAACCATATCTTCCACGCTTGAACGATTTAACCTCTGGACGTGAAGCAAGACAAATTAGTATGAAATCACGTTCAACCAACTTTTGCGGGGGGATGTCACTCTCACAAAGATCTATTTTACGTAATTATTACAACGAATGCAGAATCGTGTGTTTTTATACTTCACGCATACTACTATTTTTATTTGTGTGCTATATATTTATACTATTTTTGCATAGCACGCTCTCCTTTTCTAATTACAACAAATACGAAATTTCTTTACGAACTACATACACAAAATTCACATTTACACTAGTGCATGACACAGTCGATACGGTAAGTCGATGAACGAATGAACGATTTTCGGTACGGTATAGCAAGTAACATAATTATTTTCCGTCTATTTGCAATAAGTCATATATTTTATTTATTAGTTATCGTTTACTAACTTTTTAGATTATGGCATCTTAATGATATTATAAATGTGAAAGTTAGTTTAAGATATCGATGTTTGAAACTAATCATGTATAAACAGCTAAACGGATAAATTTGGCACAAAATAGGAAAAAAGCCATAGAACGGAAAGTAGTAGTAAATCATTGGTAATACTTAATAATAAAACAACTTGACCTATTTATGTTGACAATTTGTTCTGTTTGAAGGGGCATGCTACAGATATTTTTTAGACAATAGGGATCATGCATTTAATTTATTTATTCATATAATGTATTTAAAGAGACCTTTGTATGGAACCCTAATTCCCATCTACGCCAACAACTCTTAAATAATAAGTAACCCTTAGTCGCCGATCCCGCAGAGATAGTTCTGGAGTTCCGAGTTCTGCATTCCGTGTTGACTATTGTGCACACAGCAAGCAGTCTAGAGTTCTGCAATATTCACTACTGGTCGCACATCATACACTATTTTTACTTTCAAAGGCCCCTCATAGCTTACAGTCAACGCGGAATGCAGAACTCGGAACGCGGAACTCTAGAACTTTTCTCTGTGGGATCGGCGCCTTAAGGCGGCCCTCTGTGGCCGGCGCAACTTCAACGCAAGCATAGTCTAAAAGCTTGTTGTTTCATCCAACGTAATGTTTGACTGGGAAAAAAGAGAGACAGCATCAGAGCTATCGGTTATCAGTCGGTAAATTCCGCTGATCACTCGCGGCCGCTTCGCTAGGTCGTCATTCATGATTTCGCATATCATAAAACTTGTTCCAGGAGTATACTTCTTGTGAAAAAATCTTACAAGTTTGTGAAAAATAAGTTAGTTATTTAGAATCTCCAATACATTTGCAAGCCTGGTATCTAAATGTTTTCTTTACTTTTACAATTTATAGGTACATTAGATATGGCCAAAGTTCAGGCAAAAACACTGTTTTTCGGAGGCTTTGACTGAATTTGTTTCACACTTTTTTTAAATTACGCCTAGATACACGGCTAGATATAGTGCACAAGATACTAATTTGTTTAAAACATCTAACGAAAAATGTTCAACCATGCCATAATAAGTACAGAGGTTTTGTATGAAAAGTATGACGAATTGAGTGCTCTTAAGGCTAATTAGGTAACACTTAACGCTAGTTTTATTTTCAACGATATTTAGGTAACACCTACATAAAAAAAAAATGCAAGTTTGAGGTGGTATATAAAAGAATTTGGAAATTTATGCTCTAATAAATAGATATTTATACCTCTATGGTTTATAACTAACCTATAGTAAAGTTTAACATAGACGTAATCAGGTAATATATTGCGTACGCAAAATCTTTCATTCGTTTTTATTATTATCGATATTGTTCTCGACAGCGTTAAGCACTAATTCTAATATGACAATCATGTCATAATAATAATGAATGAAGGATATAAGCTGACTATGTATGAAAGTGATAGTTTTCGGTATTATCACATGGAAGTTTTGGTTTATTTAATATGGTTGGATAATATTTATGCATGATTCGAATTAAAATGATTTTAATGTAAATTACCTGTAAAACTGCAATAAAAATATACTTACTTGTGAAATTAAATATTGCTCTTTCCACCACTATAATTTCTACGTGATTTCACGGCACATTTCGTCATTTTCTCCTAATGTTATCTCGATGACATTGAATGTTATACTGCGACAACTGTCATTATTTTTTTCAATACCATGCCTAAAAAGCATGGTTCGTGGCGAAAGGGGTGTAGGCGCAGTCACTATTAGGGCAGGTCCAGAGGTTAAATCGTTCAAGCTTCCACGTAATGCCACCTTTATTTTTAAGCCTTGTTTTTTAATTTTATTTTCGCAAAATCTTTTCTTTAATTTCTTTTTTCTCGGTGTTGAACTCGTAGAAACACTTGTAGTATAAATATTTTCAATGTTTTCTTTTTCTAATTGAATTCCACACCCTACGCAATGAGATTGTACAGAAAAACTGGTTATAGTTTTTCGTGTCCACGGAACATTCATAAAATCGACTCTGTTTTTTTTTTGGTTACGTCTCGGAGTTAACTAGTCTTTTTGAAGAACCTGCAGTAGTATCATTACTACTATCAACTGCATTGCTGAAACCAAAATAAAACTGTTGGTTAAGAATGGTATTAAAACAATAAGCTTGTAGTAAAACACAGGGCTATTCATATCTGTGCTCACCACTCGTGCGTGCCGCATACTGTATCTGCTACATGCAGTGAAAATCGCGCACGGGTGCTCACGCGAGTGTATATTTCTCCAAATGCCACGTATGTATGTATACTGATTTGAAGAAACTTACAAGCCCACACCCGACGCTGGTACACGCCTAACGTAGCGGACACCATGCTTTATTGTATTTTTAAGCTACATTTGGAAATATCAGTAAAATTTGACGAGGTGGAGCAGATCTCGCAGGGAACTTACTATGTTTAGTCATAAAGAATCAGCCGGGCTATTGCGTATCTTTGGTGGTAATCGTAACGAACACCATTCATTATTTCATCCAATGACGCGCACGCGATGTGACGCGACGATGACCATTCGCGGGCCCTGATTGGATGAAATTTATTAATGGTGTTCGTTACGATTACCACCAAAGTTACGCGGTAGAGCCCCTGGTCCTAGCATTCTGACAAGCAATTAAAAATAAATGTTGTTAACTTTTAGTAACTTGTGACCAGGATTGTGATGGATAATTTTGTTCATATTGTGAAGTAGATACGAAAACAATATTTTTAACGCCCTTTTTATTTTCTTCAAAATTCAGCTCATGGTTTCTATCAGCGTTTTTTCTCAGACCTGTAGTCCAGAATTTGCCCATACTGGCTCGAAGAAAAAAACATCCTGTATATTTTATTCATAGCTTTATTGTGGCTTTTGGGCTACTTTAGGCTACCTGCTCTGAAATTCGGCTATTTTAGGCTACTTAAGCTGTAAAAAATGGCGACATTAGGCCCAGTGCGTGCTGTTGGCAACACTGAGTGTAAGTAAGGTTATGTTTACTGCATAATTTTGTCGAGTCAGAATTCATTCAGTTGGTACTTATTAAAAGCAGAAGTTATTGTATGTATTGAATAATAATCGGCTATAAAGTTAACGCTTAAAAATGTTGGTGACATTAAAAACATTACAACAACAAACCTTCCAAATAGAAATAAATCCAGAGGAATCTGTCAAAGCTCTCAAATTAAAAATTGAAGTAGAAAAGGGTAAAGACTATGTTGCTGATCATCAAAGACTAATTTACGCAGGAAAGATTCTACTCGATGACAATAAGTTAAGTACGTATAACATAGACGAAAAAAAATTCATTGTCATCATGGTAACAAAACCTAAAGCTACTGAATCACTAGCTTCGTCGACCACAGTGCCCGAGGCAGGAGAAAGTGCATCAACCGAAAGTGGTGATGGCAAAGGCAAACCGACGCCTGAGGAAGTGCCAAAACCGACCCCTGCAACGGAGCCCGAACGGACTGTTGAGCCACCGGCCGCGTCCAATGATCCTGACTGTGAAGCTACTATACAGAGCATTATGGATATGGGCTACAACCGACAACAAGTGGAACAAGCATTGAGAGCTTCTTTCAATAATAGGGAGAGAGCCGTTGAGTATTTGATAACTGGTATACCTGAAGAGCTATTGCAAGAAGCAGAGGAAGGCACTGATGAGGATCCATTGGCTTTTCTTCGTGATCAACCTCAATTTCAACAGATGCGAGCTGTAATTCAACAGAACCCCAATTTATTGAATGCAGTGCTACAACAAATTGGTCAATCCAACCCAGCATTGTTGCAAGCAATCAGTCAACACCAACAAGCCTTTGTGAGAATGTTAAATGAGCCAGTGAATCCAACTGCTGGTGCAGTTGCATCTGAAGACAGTGCTATAGACGTTCCTCCACCTATGCAGCCACAGAATGTTATTACTGTTTCACCTCAGGACAAAGAAGCCATTGAAAGATTAAAAGCACTTGGTTTTCCAGAGCACATGGTCATCCAAGCTTACTTTGCTTGTGAAAAGAATGAAAATCTTGCAGCTAATTTCCTATTGTCGCAAAATTTTGATGATTAAAATGATTCTTTCATGAGTATTGAAAGTGAAGAGACAAAATAATAAAAAGAATAACAAACAGAAGTGTATTTAATATTGTCTTTATTTCAATAGCCTAATAGTTTACTGCTTGTATTTCATGTGTATTTTTACACTGCATTTGATAACATTTTGTCATGATTCAATGTCTAATAAATTAAATTTCTTATTGTTCATTTTTTTTTAATAATTATTATTTTATTTTAGTAATATAAACTCTACATTATTTGTTTAATATGACAGGTCTCTCAAGATGCTAATAATAAGCCATAAAATTTTTCATTATAGGCTGAATTACCGAGGTAATGAGGTCACAGCACTCATACACAAGAAGCAAAGTGTCCCACATACGGTTGGGTTTTTTCCCGGGAATAAACCCAACCGTATGTCAATTCCAACCAACTTTCGAGTAACTTTCCAATTTAGTGGGAAAAACCCGGGAATTTTCCCATTGCCTGGGAAAATACTCAAATGGTCATATTTAGTAGAGTTTGCGTATTAGCCAGTAAAAACCATTACCAAATCGTTTGAATAACATTAAACATGATTTCTATTAGGGTCATACTCATATCATACAATAATAAAACAATGAATTTTTTTGTGAAGGAGGTGCGCGTTGAATTTATAAAATGACGTTTTGGGGTGTAATGGTTGTGGTGGGCAGGAGGCGGTCCCACACAATTCCCACGACGCGCTGCCGCCCCGCTTGTTGGTACTACATACCGTCCGACTGGCTAGCGATCACTCTTGTGAGTGACTCTGTCGGGAAGCAGTTCGCTTTGTTTGCATAGGGTTCACAAGAGCCAGCCCCCCTACATGCGAAGTGAAAAGGCTGTCTGCTGCCGCACGCCGGCTAGTAGGGGGACCCGATCCTGGGAATCACCTATAACCTCCGGCCCAGGAGGCTGTCCCGCATAATCCCGATGAGTGTCTGTCCTGCCAGGGGAGGATACTGGAGTAAAAACAGACAAGCACTCCCGGGGAAAAGAACAAGAAAAAAAAATGAAAAAGGTTTCCTTCAGCGGCCCACGCTTTCACGTATAGAATGGACTTTTGCAATATCTGGGGGTCAGTCAGTTCACAGTTATATCCACGCCGTTCATCACCATCTTGAGAAATATAAAGATAACCTGCCCGAGCGATACATCGTATCTTCACTATCCCAGCTACATTCTCAAATATTTATTCGTTCCAAAGGTTTGGGGATGCAACTTCATGCGGTCTTCAGTATCAAAAGTGAACCCGGTATCTTGGTGGAAGGCCATATGCGGTTCTAGTACATGCAAAGTCCTTTCTCTCTGACTTTTACTTTCCAGGATATGTACTTGGAGATCAACGACCACTATGATCTGTACTGTAGTATGACTTTACCAACCAAAATTCTTTAATTTAGGCTGTTCTATTGAGTCAAAAGCAGAAAATGCTGCTAGAAAAATAAAATGGAATCCTCTTTAGGGTTAAGTGGTACTTCACACCATGCAACGGAGCGCAGAGAACCGCGTAGGGCGTTGGGAGAATCCACACATACCCCTTTTTTCATGGGAATATCCCCATAGGATTCCTGACCACCCCAGGGTGAGCGGCCTGGTTATGCCGGGCTTGCACGCAAAATGCCACAATGGTCGCCATCTGCACTGTAGAGGGGGTGGGCTCTCGTGCAGAAGGAGCACGCGTGCACAAACACGACGCTTACATAGCCCGTCCCGGGTCCCGGGGAAGTGTGATACCTTCCTCCAACGTTCGCGTGGGTCCGCGCATAGGTAATGTAGGTACATACAACAGCGAGTATGATTAAAATAACAATCAAAAGCATCAACAAATATTTTTTTGAGGAATAAAATGCCATTTGAGTATTTTCCCGCCGTTCGGGGAAAATTCCCATATTTTTCCATTCTTTCCCGTATTTTTCTTTCCTTCCCAATTTTTTTCTTTCCCTGCCCATCCCTAGCTGGAACGGTACCCCATAACCGAGGTGATTGTCCTCGGAGACTTTAACGCCCACGATAGCACAGAACATTTAATAGTACTAGCTGTAACCATAGCGAGTGGTTCGGTTTTTCGCGGACTGACCATGCAGGGAAAACCGTTTATGACTTCGCTTTCGTTACGACTACGCGAGCACAACCTTTATTTACCACTAGATCACTCACTCGACTCGGTGTCACGATAGATCACGTGTGAAACCACAGCGCAGAATGCTAGTACCAGTCGAAGAGAAAAACATTGGGGATGCAACTTCATGTGGTCTTATAGGATCCCGGACCACCCCAGGGTGAGCGGCCAGGTTATGCCGGGCTTGCACCCAAAACGCCACAATGGTCGCCAACTGCACTGTAGAGGGGGTGGGGTCTCGTGGAGAAAGAGCACGCGTGCACACGCAAGAGTTTACATAGCCCGTCCCAGGTCCCAGGGGAAGTGTGATACCTTCTTCCAAGGACCGCGCGTAGGTACATACAATAGAGAGAAAAGCATCAACAAATATTTTTTTTGAGGAACAAAAAGCCATTTTCGTATTTTCCCGCCGTTCGGGAATATTCCCGTATTTTTCTTTTCTTCCCATTTTTTTTTTTGATAAAAGTATCCTATAACATATGTGTTATATACCTATATATATTTACTTAGTCTGAGGAGAGACTGCCTACTGCTTGTATAATGGACAGTGTTCTGAACAATTGTTTGACCTGTACGTGGATTACGTAACTTTATTTCAATGAAATTCAGATTGAAATAACCTCTGAATCGGTAGAAATATTACAAAATCGGAAATGGTTCCATTTCTAATGAACCACTGTTTGTATTTGCAGTTATCAAAACGTATGAAAGTAATCAGAAAACCACTTTATTGAACCGATTTCAATTCGAAAATGATTGAAATTTAGTTACGTAATCGCCCCACTGATGCCCACCGCTACCTTTTACCATCGCAACTCTCGTCATTGACGGGGGGCCATCCTCACACACTGGAACCAAAATGGTTTCGTACTGTGCGGAGTACTTTACGTATCATGCCGCAGGTCATGGGTTCGATTCCCATCCAGGTGACCCAGGACATGCATTTGAGTGCTTGAACATGTCTGCAAGTCTAGGTGTTATTATGTACTAGTGGCGCCCCGCGGTTTCAACCACATACCCGAGGGATATCTTACCCTACCCTACCCTATCGTTAAATTTTCTACGCAACCTAATTTCTTTTTCCATAAGAACCTTCTCCAGAATAATAGAAAACTTTAAAAAAAACAGTTGGTGGAAATCGGTAGTCGTTCTCAAGCTATGGCGTGACCATGGGAAATAGGGATTCATTTTTACCCGACTGACCCCGAAGGAGGGTTATGTTTTTCGAATGTATGTATGTATGTTTATATGTCTATTTCTTTGGAACGCTCTGCAGCCTAAACGGCTTGATGGATTTAAAGATGTGAGGTGTCGTTAGATTCGAATTAACTGTGGGAGTAACATAGGGTATATATTATTTTTATATAGCGTCTACGAATAAAAATAGAGGGATGGGTTATTAAAAACAAAAATTTCGTTATTACTCAGAGTATATAGGTAAATACTACGTACAAGTTATTATAATAATATGTGTAATTGTGACCTTCATAAGTGCCCTTATGGGTTGGGTATCAAATTAAATGAAAGCTTATGAATAGCCCTTCCATATATATATCGGAGAGTTAGATCGTTGGTCGGACTCAGTTGTATTATGATATTATCGTGGTACAAGGATTGGGTGAAATAGTAGCAACACTGATTTGACTTTGACGTAAATAACAGACTTAATGAGGGTATGCGTAATATTAAGAACATTGATTTGACTATAACGTGAATAACAAGAGTTTATAAGGGGATGCGTATTGCTTTTGGGATAGTTAGTTTATCACAAGCGCTCGAGCTGTACACATCTCAGTGCAATCATTGTTACAGCCGGTTCTGTAGCCTGTAATTATTTAAGACTGTACATGTGTGAAGTGAAGTGATTATTTAATTGTAATATTATGTTGTAACAATAACGTAATAAACATATTGGGCCCGTGAGGAGTTTGTTGCGTCGCTTCTTCTCCTCATACGGGACTTTTACGAAGCGATGGTATAACGTTGTTTTATTGCCTGCACTGCGCCCACCGAATCCCGATACTACTGAACCCTAATCGTGGTGTTTGTATCGCTTGGCTGTCGCTGACTCCGACATCAGTCGTGGGATAAAGACGGGCAATAAAACCATACTTGGATTGTTACTACATACTTTGAGCATTGCTATGTGCTTGAGAACCCCGAACACGTGTCAAATAGAGGGTTTTGCCAAGCGAGGGATGACGTCAAGAATGAAGACTTTGAATTAAGTTTGGTGGCATCGTTTCTATAAACTAAATGGATCATGAGATGCGCGTGCTTATACGTGACATGATAATAGCTAGATGGTGGTGATGCTGCGCGGTTGTCTGCGGTGCTTCGAGTGTGGGAAAAACAGGTCATGTGATCGTTCCTTTACTTTTTACATCTTTTTTTTGTCTAATCTGCGATCAAATGCTTTTGGTGTTACATGTTACAGATGTGGTGATGCTGGCTTCTTTGAAAATAACTGCTTTCGTGCCGGCAACTTCCCTGCAGTCAAAAGCGTTCGTGGCAACAGCAGCGCGGTTGGTAACAACACCGGTGCAGTGAGCAACTGTAGCAACCAGCGTCGGGTGGACCTGTGCTGCATCAGCAACCAGGCGGAACAGAGGACTATTTTCTGTGAGTCGATTTCATGTTGTTTGCTAATAGATTACGAAGGTGCCTGAGGTATAAGTACCCATTATTGTTGAGAATATAGTTGGTTAGCGTTTTAATTGGATTTAAGTGTGTGTCGTCTTGAGTCTTAAATTATTATTTTGCGTTTTGGTCACGGGGATAATCACGGGTATAATTATTATTACGGAACTGGTAGTGTTTAGCAGTCAGACATTATGGCCTATAGGGATAGTCAGATAAAATAGGCACCAAATGATTTGATGATACTTGCTTAATAAGATGAGCCGCACCTAGGCTACGTGGTTAGTTTGTGTTGAAGCGTTAACGAGATGTGTTGTTAGTGTAACGTGACGGTATGCTTTTATAATTATCCTTGTTTACGTTGGTTCGCAAATGAGACTAGGCGTTGATGCGGTGCTAATCAATATTGTTTTAACTAGACAATAGAAAACTATCAACAACCATTGAGCTATTATTACTACGTATAGAGAGGCTATCATAAGCAAAGGTTATTTCCTTTTTTTTTAGATTGAACTAAAGTTCTCTTTAGCGCTGAAACGATAAATTAGTCGTCTAGGCAGACAGTAGAAAAACTATCAGAACGCTTTTAGGAGTATTTTTCTCGCAAACACCGTGATTTTCAAGGCGCTTACGCGTTTCCTTTATCATTCTACAACAACAATTGTGGCCGGTTTGCCTCACTTGAACGGAACATAGTTGTGATGTGTGGCGTCTTCTCTATAATAATGGCTTAATGTCAACAACAAGGTTTTTAAAGCTGCGTTTTAGTTTCATGATGATTTCAGATTTGAAAAATGTAGGTACAAATATATTGTGATGGTTAATAGTGTAGTCAAGCAACTAACTTGGAGTTTTGTGAGTCCCTTGATAGTGATGTACTGTGCTGGTACTATATGCGGTTGGCAATGTCCTTTGTTTATGTCCCTGATATTTATTCACATAGTGAAGGTCATGTAGGGTTATGTAATGTCTCAATATTTCTAGGTTGTTAAATCACACAATGTATTAATCTCCTACGTCATATAATCTCACGATAGGTTTAGACTAATGCCAATTAGGTAGTACCAGATAAACTAGATGAAACAGAAGACCATTTTGGAGTGAAATTATATCAGTCGTAGTTGACTTTACCATTAACTATTAGTCAGACTTAACCTGATAGATTGGTATCTCTTGAGTAAACTTAAGTAGTACGTGAAGTGAATCAATTAGTTCACTTCAATAGTGTTCGTTATTTGACTTGTCTCTCTTTCACTGTAAGTTATGACTTTAGGCGTTAGTATTGCTAGACCCTTGACTTGCGGTTGAAAAATAACAATTGATTTCTATTGTTTTCCTCGCCCGCGCGGATCATCAAACAGTCAAAGGATTGAGCGTTTTGCTGTCACCGGTCAATTGAAAGATAGTGTAGTACAGATGAGGTAGATGCAACTACATGTAGCTGTTTAACGTTCATAAGTAGGCAACAGGGTCTAAACTGAATACATTACTTTTTATTTTGATTTTAATTTTGGTTAAGTGCTGCGGTAACTGACATAGCATTGTGGTAGACTACCTGCGTTCAGTTCTGGACAGTTTTTATTATTTGTTAAAAAGGAGAAAGTGTAGAGCACTAGTAGAGTCAACTGAGAAGGTTCACATTCACTAATAGCCCAAGAGCCCACGACGATCTGACCTTCGTCATTTTATAAAACCTGAAAGTTTCTCTGTGTATGTCCCTAATAGAGGTAAAAACGATCCCCAAATATGAAGTTTGGATTGCGGTGGCTTTGGAAGTTATCAGGTAACAAAGGTGTCAAAAATTGCACCTCAAATTCGTTAAAGTATAAAGGTCAGTTTTTATATATTTTGTTTGGACTAATATTAGAAATCACGTCGTCCATTGTCAGACACTTTGAACGGTGGAAACTCCCTGTCAGACACCTTAAAGTATTAAAAAATATTATTCAACTTTCGTCATTTTATAAAAGCTGAAATTTATATATGTTACTTGACGAACTATCAAACTATGATTTCTCAGTTGTCAGACACTTTCGATGGTGGCTTTGCCGTGTCAGACACATTAAAGGTCTACCGTAGGTGCGAGCGCGAGGTATATTCAATGTGATTTATTTTACAAACGAAAAGAGATAGACCCATAGTTATTTTGGAGAGTTTGTAGATTAAATCATGAAATTAATAAATCATGCAAAAAAGTCTACATCAATGACCCAGTTTTAGAGTTACAGATCAAAAATCTAAAAAAACACAATTTTTTTGACCATTTTTTTATATAGTATCCTTATTTTTATTAGATACTTGTTCCATATTTTTATTTTATTTCTACTTATCAATCAGATAAACTTTCTAGCTTTCAAATGACACTACTTTTAACAAAATACACCGATTACTTAAAAAGAAACAAAGACAAAACTAAAAGATGAGCATTTCATTAAAAAATAAATTAAAGCGCCGTACGCACTATTAAGGTACTATTAAGTATTTATTTACTTGGAGTGTAATGAATTAACGTTAATTCTCCCATAAGTACTAATTTATTGTAAAAGCAAACGCGATAGGTAGTTTACTCACGTTAATTCTTTACACTCGGGGTACCTACTGAAGCATATGTTCATTTACCACCATACCATATTTTCAAGGGTGTCAGTTTTTATATATTTTATTTGGAATAATATTAGAAATCACGTCGACCATTGTCAGACACTTTCGATGGTGGGTTTGCCGTATCCGACACATTAAAGATCTACCGTAGGTGCGAGCGCGAGGTATATTCAATGTGATTTTTTTTACAAACGAAAAGAGATAGACCCATACTTATTATGGAGAGTTTGTAGATAAATCATCAAATTTTATAAATCATGCAAATAAACTACATCAATGACGAAGTTTTAGAGTAATAGATCAAAAATTTAAAAATACACCGTTATTTTGATATTTTTTTTATAAACATCGTTATTTTAATAAGATTTTTGTTCCATATTTTTATTTTATTTCTACTTATCAATCAGATAAACTTTCTAGCTTTCAAATGCCACTACTTTGAATAAAATACACCGATTACTTAAAAAGAAACAAAGACAAAAATAAAAGATGAGCTTTTAATTAAAAAAATAAATTAAAACGCCGAACGCACTATTAAGGTACTATTAGTATTTATTTACTTGGAGTGTAATGAATTAACGTTAATTCTCCCATAAGTACAAATTTATTGTAAACGCAAACGCGATAGGTAGTTTACTCACGTTAATTCTTTACACTCAGGGTACCTACTGAACCATATTTTCATTTACCACCATACCATATTTTCAAGGGTGTCATTTTTTATATATTTTATTTGGAATAATATTAGAAATCACGTCGACCATTGTCAGACACTTTGAACGGTGGAAACCCCCGTCAGACACCCTTAAAGTTTTAAATAATGATGCTCATCTATTCGTTTTTTTCCTTGTTTCTTTTTACGTAATCGGTGTATTTTGTTCAAAGTAGTGTCATTTGAAAGCTAGAAAGTTTATCTAGTTGATAAGATGAAATAAAATAAAAATATGGAACAAAAACTTAATAAAAATAACGACAATTATAAAAAAAAAAAACAAAATAATTGTGTATTTTTAGATTTTGGATCTGTAACTCTAAAACTGGGTCATTGATGTAGACTTTTTTGCATGATTTATTAAATTTCATGATTTAATCTACAAACTCTCCAAAATAACTAAGGGTTTATCTCTTTTCGTTAGTAAAAAAAATCACATTGAATATACCTCGCGCTCGCACCTACGGTAGACCTTTCATGTGTCTGACACGGCAAACCCACCATGGAAAGTGTCTGACAACTGAGAAATCATCTTTTGATAGTTCGTTAAGTAACATATATAAATTTCAGCTTATATAAAATGACGAATATGAATAATCCTTACTATAATGTTATAAATGCGAAAGTGAGTTTGTTTGTTTGTTTGTTACGCCTTCACGCCTCAACTACTCAACGGATCATCATGAAATTTGGCATGCAGATAGCCTATGGTATGGAGAAGGACATATGCTACTTTTTATCCCGAGAACGCGAGTGAAACCGCGGGGGACAGCTAGTATTTTTTTAATAATTTAAGGGTGTCTGACAGGGGGTTTCCACCGTTCAAAGTATCTGACAATGGATGATGTGATTTCTATTATTATTCCAAATAAAATGTATTAAAAATGACATCCTTGAAAATATGGTATGGTGGTAAATGAAAATATGGTTCAGTAGGTACCCCGAGTGTAAAGAATTAACGTGAGTAAACTACCTATCGCGTTTCCGTTTACAATAAATTATTTGTTATGGGAGAATTAACGTTAATTCATTACACTCCAAGTAAATAAATACTAATAGTACCTTAATAGTACGTACGGCGCTTTAATTTATTTTTTAATGAAATGCTCATCTTTTAGTTTTGTCTTTGTTTCTTTTTAAGTAATCGGTGTATTTTGTTAAAAGTAGTGTCATTTGAAAGCTAGAAAGTTTATCTGATTGATAAGTAGAAATAAAATAAAAATATGGAACAAAAATCTAATAAAAATAACGATATTATATAAAAAAAAATTCAAAAAATAGTGTTTTTTTAGATTTTTGATCTGTAACTTTAAAACTGGGTCATTGATGTAGACTTTTTTTGCATGATTTTCATGATTTTCAATTTCATGATTTAATCTACAAACTCTCCAAAATAACTATGGGTCTATCTCTTTTCGTTTGTAAAATAAATCACATTGAATATACCTCGCGCTCGCACCTACGGTAGACCTTTAATGTGTCTGACACGGCAAACCCACCATCGAAAGTGTCTGACAACTGAGAAATCATCTTTTGATAGTTCATCAAGTAACATATATAAGTTTCAGCTTTTATAAAATGACGAAAGTTGAATAATATTTTTTAATACTTTAAGGTGTCTGACAGGGAGTTTCCACCGTTCAAAGTGTCTGACAATGGACGACGTGATTTCTAATATTAGTCCAAACAAAATATGTAAAAACTGACCTTTATACTTTAACGAATTTGAGGTGCAATTTTTGACACCTTTGTTACCTGATAACTTCCAAAGCCACCGCGATCCAAACTTCATATTCGGGGATTATTTTTACCTCTATTAGGGACATACACAGAGAAACTTCCAGGTTTTATAAAATGACGAAGGTCAGATCTTCGTGGGCTCTTACTCTATAACTTATTGCCTCTTGCCAATACGATATCTTGATTAGTTTTGAATTCATTTACTTTGATAATGCGATTGTTATTCAGCTGTAACAGATTATTGAACACCACTACCTTAGAGAAATACTCGTGAAGTTCCAAAAGATGGTCATGACTCAATGAACCTCATTAGTCGTTTTAAAATTAAAATAAAATAATAAATCCTATTAAAGTTAATTTCAAAAACTGACTTTTGTAACGGTATAACGGTTGTCTGTAACGGTGGTAATCTGTAGTTTATATCACATTAGTCAGACGCGGAGTCAAAAGAGTTCCTAATCAATAGTTTCCTACTGATTTAGATATTTTGAGTAGCGACAATAAGAATTACACTGATACCTCTTAGTAAAAATGTTTTGGATTGCTATAGCTTTTTATGTGCAGTACCTATACCCTTCGCGAGGGGTAGCACCGTGGCTGAGATAGTTAGCTTTTGGTTGTTGAGTCAGGATTGACTGACTGGCCCTTATGTCTTATGCGGTCCTAGTATTGTTACTATCCCAATATAGATGCGAATCTTTTGAATTCGAATAGCTAATTCATGGTTTTAACGTCTTCTATAATTTAGAATGGAGTCTGATGTAGTCGGATGTAGTGTCGTATGTAGAATCGTATGTAGAATGTAGAGCTCATGTAGAACTTGTGCAGAGCTTATGAAGAATCAATGTAAAGACAAACACAGTTAGATATCGTTCTCGGAGGTTGTAAAGCCCTAGTAGTTTTATTTGTAGCCTAATGCATAGTAAGAAGCTTTAAGTGAAGTAAAATGTAGTAACAGAAGCCCTAGCTTAATTTTTAGAGTTAAATTTGTCGTACCGGAGGTGATAAGGATTGTGGTAAAACTTGAGTTCATATTGTCGGCTGTCTATAAATACCAAAATTCTCAGTCATTCAGGCATTCTACTTGAGTTGGTGATAAGTAAGAGTAACTAGAACCC
The DNA here is from genome assembly GCA_951394255.1 of Polyploca ridens. Classification (NCBI taxonomy): domain Eukaryota; kingdom Metazoa; phylum Arthropoda; class Insecta; order Lepidoptera; family Drepanidae; genus Polyploca; species Polyploca ridens. The sequence continues at coordinate 9,228,389 of OX596247.1, forward strand.
TGAATTTATTAACGTTGGCCGATCAAGTGCTAACGCAAACTTGATAAAGCAAGATTTGAAAGAAAAGAAGGTTATAGTGACTTAATTTTCTGTGAAAGATTATTTTAATGGAAAATCATTCGTCAAAGCAGCCTATGGATGTTCACTGTTGAACATAGGCCTCCCCCATTAACTTCTACTTTGAAGGATTTTGGGCCGCTTGCATCCAGCGGTGCCCAGCGACTCTGACCAGGTCGTCGGTCTACCTGGTGTGAGGGCGTCCCACTCGGCGCTTTCTAGTACGTGGTCGCCACTTGAGAACCTTTCTTCCACAGCGGTTATCGGCTCTTCGAGCGATGTGGCCTGCCCATTGCCACTTCAGCTTACTAACTCTACGAGCTATGTCTGTCGTTTTCGTTCTCCTATGAATGTCCTCATTGCGGACCCTATCACGTAGAGAAATTCCGAGCATAGCTCGTTGAACCTCGCTCGGAAAATCTTTAGTGGAATCAAACAGAATCTAGAACCTTATAGGGTTATTGAGTTGCGTGAGTGGCTGCCGAGGTGGATCCATATTTCTTGGATGAAAATGATAGTGAGATCTTTGTTTATGAAATGCTCGTTGTGTATCTGTGTAATTACTGGGTGAGGTATTTACAAGTTGTCTCAACATTGTGTTGACTGTTATGGTTCTATTTTAGGTTGGGTTAGATTGTCTGAACAGTGAGGTGGCCATTTACATGGTGTTGTCTAAATGAGGCGGGGTGGCCATTTAGACAGTGTTATCCGGTAGGCTAGGTGGCCATCTGGAAGGAGAGGTGAAGAGATTTCCGCAGAGTCGGCACACGCGAGTGATACCCCTTGTGTTGCAAGCGTCCAAAGGCTGCGGTAACCGGCTACCATCCGGGAGGCCGTATGCTTTTTGCCAGAATTAGTGGTAATCTAGAAGAGATTTCTGCAGAGTCGGCACGCGCGTGTAATACCCCTGGTGTTGCACGCGTCCAAAGGCTGCGGTACCCGGCTACCATCCGGGAGGCTGTATGTTTTTTTGCCAGAATTAGTAGTAATCTAGAAGGCGTGTTGGCCATTTGGATGGTTTTATCTAGAAGGCGTGGTGGCTATCTGGAAGGCGTGGAGGCCATTGGAGGACATTTAGACTATTAACGGCGCGGTGGCTGTTTCCATAACACTTGTACAGCGTGGGGACCATAGATTTCGAATTTCCGTGGAGACAGAGTAGTCCGTGAATATTCTAAAAGCAATAACATTGGGTATTGATGTAGTACAGTCAATTCTTGCCTAGAAGCTAAGACTATAAAGTGAAAACTGTCTCCCTTAGGTAAATACGTAGGTAGCAAACGTGCTTGGTGGAGCTGTATGGCTGTTGATCTTAGTAATCGTTAAATTCGGATTGTCTAAACTGTGCTTACTGCTTACCTGTGTTGACTTTAGAGATTAGAACTGTATCATTCTTTACTATGAGTAAGCGTTAGTATAATGATTAAACCAAAGCGATTGATAGCAAAAATGACTTGAAAGTTTAGGCAGGAATGGCCGAGTGAAATTATCAGTTACTGTGCTGGACTTCTTTAGTTTCAGGTACATCTGGTAGAGCTTTTCACACGAGGACGTGTGATTCGCAGGATGGCCGTGTCGGAGAGTTAGATCGTTGGTCGGACTCAGTTGTATTATGATATTATCGTGGTACAAGGATTGGGTGAAATAGTAGCAACACTGATTTGACTTTGACGTAAATAACAGACTTAATGAGGGTATGCGTAATATTAAGAACATTGATTTGACTATAACGTGAATAACAAGAGTTTATAAGGGGATGCGTATTGCTTTTGGGATAGTTAGTTTATCACAAGCGCTCGAGCTGTACACATCTCAGTGCAAACATTGTTACAGCCGGTTCTGTAGCCTGTAATTATTTAAGACTGTACATGTGTGAAGTAAAGTGAAGTGAAGTGATTATTTAATTGTAATATTATGTTGTAACAATAACGTAATAAACATATTGGGCCCGTGAGGAGTTTGTTGCGTCGCTTCTTCTCCTCATACGGGACTTTTACGAAGCGATGGTATAACGTTGTTTTATTGCCTGCACTACGTAGTACTATTGAATATTCTGTGCCTGCACTGCGCCCACCGAATCCCGATACTACTGAACCCTAATCGTGGTGTTTGTATCGCTTGGCTGTCGCTGACTCCGACATATATATATATGCAGGTGAATTTTTTTTCCAGTCCGTGAGCGCAACTTCTAAACTACAAGATTAAAGTTGTTGAGAAAACAATAAGATAGCGTAAGGAGATTTCTCAAATTTTGGTGACATAGAAATTCCTTTTATACACCAAAACTTCTCAAATGAATGAGATTTAAGTGCGTCCTTTAGTTTCTATAATTTTGAAAATTGGATGAGTTATTCCTGGATTTCTCCTGAAATGCCCGTGAAATCGTTCGCGGACCATATTTTGGCTCCCACGGACCACAGGTTGGGAACCATTGATATAAACAAAATTATGTATGACAATCTTGCTCACAAGTTGAGGGTGTGAAGAGATTTCTGCAGGGTCGGCAACGCGCGAGTGACATCCCTGGTGTTGCAAGCGTCCATAGGCTACGGAACCGCTTACCATCAGGCGGGCCGTATGCTTCTTTGCTACCCAAGTAGTATAAACATAAAGTTGCTAGAAGTTATCCAAAATATTTTTTATTTTCCTTGACCATGACTTATCCTGCGTAAAGTTTGACGAGGTGGAGCAGATCTCGCAGGGACCTTACTATGTTTAGCCATAAAGAATTAGCTCTTAGCATTCTGACAAACAATTAGAGATCAATTTTGATAACTTCTAGCAACTTGTGACCAAGATTGTCATACATAATTTTGTTCGTATTGTGTGTGCTTTAAGAAGAAAAAGAAAAAAAATCATATGTATCTACGAAAATACATATTTCTTTGAATGCCATTTTTATTTTCGTCAAAATTCAGCTCGGGTCCCTTTCAGCGTTTTTCTCTAAAACCTGTAGTTAAGAATTTGCCAATACTGACCAGAAAAAAAAATCCTGTATAATGTATAATAGGTACTTTTATGCTACCATTTTGACGGGTGTGTGTCTACTTATTGCCAAAGCTTTTCTTTTCTTTAAGACTTTCTTATTTTACCAAGATTCACCCATTTTTTTATGTTTCGTATGATGGTTTACTTAAACTACTTTATGTGATATTGAAAAGAAATTAAATTGACAGACAGAGTTGCGAAAAGGGATGTTTGACAGAAGAGTGAGAGATGTGGTTAGGATTGCAAAGACAGGATTGCAATTAATTTGGGCGGGTCAGTTAGTAAGGCTCATCGGTGAGCCCCGTGGCCTGAACGGAAATATTCGTGGCCTGAACGGGTTATCGCTCACTATGTCAGCGCCTGCGAGGTAGCAGCTCGCGGGTGGCGCGGCGCCGGTGAAATTGGTGGCGCGGCTTTGGCAAGATACCGCTTGCTGGCGTCACGCAGCAAGGGAGCGCGGGACCTCGCTGGAAGCGTGACGGCGTGAAGCGGACTAGTGGCTTGAAGCGGCAAGCCCGCTTGCCGCGAGGCGTCAACTCTTTATCTAGTCATTGTAAAATTTACTTTAACGCCTATGATTTAAAGGCCTCACTTGCATGGCAAGGTAAATGCCGAGGCGTAGCCGTGCTGTTATAATGAGCTGCCACCTCGCAGACAGAGGGTCAATCAGGTCCTGAGTCTACACGATAAAAGATATGGGCAAATTTAGATTTTCGCGAAAACTTGCAAGTACCAAAGTTTACCTTAATTTTCAACTTTAATTTTTCGGATTTTTTTGTTTACTTGTGCTTAACCAAAATAAGACGTTTTATGTTTTTTTTATGTTTTTTTTGCTTTATAAGACGTTGTGTTTAACCAAAATTGACAATTCTTGGCCTACCGGAAATATCCTATAGATTTTGGGTAGGTAGTTCCCGTTGACATAGAATTACGAAATTTGGCAAAAAGCAAGGTCTTACAGCACGAAAAAAATGAAAATGGAAAATTCCGAAAAACAAAAATGTTGTAAATAAAGGTAAAGGACGATGATCATATCTGCCCTCACCCTGATTAGCATGTCCAGAAAATTCATATTTTGAAGTATTTTGCATTAATTGAGACTAGATTTTTGACGATAATCTAAAACTAATTAAAGCTGCAGTTATAGATTGAGAAATAAAATGTATATTATTTGTAATTCCATTATTATTATTGTACGATATCTTCCATATTCCGTCACCGTGGCCGGTTTTTTATGTTCAGTCGTTGCCAAGGGCGCATCCAGCCTTTGCGTCAGGGGGGGGGGTCACACACTTATATCCAGCTTGGATGGGTTTCAAAATACACAATACTATAGATGTTACCCGCAGATTCACTGAAACGGCCGAGCCCCAGGGGGGGGGTCATGACCCCCCACCTGGATCCGCCCTTGGTCGTTGCTTTTATAATGTACCACATCGTACTGACTATGGAGCCCTACACTGCGCGTGTCTTGGTACACATATCGTCGGTTAAAAAAATAGGTTGAAACAAATAAAATACTACCATATTACATCAAACAGTTAATATTATTAATATTTATAAATAGCATTAAGTTAACATAAAGAGCTATGTTGGTATAAACTTTATTTATTATAAATTTAAAGGCACTTTCCACAATGATCTATCATTACTTACCTAAAACTCTCGCCATGATTGAATTGAAACAAAATTATTCTTCATATATAAAATATTGTTAAATCAGAGTCCAGTCAAATATAATCAATTTGCTTAATATTTTTATTATTCATGTCTTCTCTAATATTAGACAGGCTATAGACAAGACATTTGAAATACAATTTCGCAATGTCAATCATGGCAAATACAATTTAATAGAATCTTAATTTTAAATCTGGTAGTGAACTTAAATTACCCTCTCACTAAAACAAAATAATGTGAATGTTAAAAAGAACGATGATAGATAACAGTAGGCAACAGTTTTGAAGCAATAATCGAACATTCCTTCTTCTTCATTCACATAATTAAATTTATATTAAGTATAATTATGTACAAGGGAATCATTTTATACATTATTTTCTGTTCAGGTTCATCTATACACACACAATGTACATTATTTTCAATTTAGTATAATATATGTCAATTCATTAGGAGTAGAAAAAGATATTTAAAACTGTACATTGCAATATGGCTATTGCACAAAACAACTAAACATATTAACTTTGGCTTATCCATTACAAACACCCTGTGGTGTCGAAAATACTATTCAACTTACAATAGGGTACTTCTATCACTTCAGCATCTCCGATCACACGCGTGTGACAAACAATAAGTGTATAACAGACCATTTGTAAAGGACAATTAAAGGAGAGAATAACAATCAAGTACCTTGGCAAGTATCAATTACTACAAGGGTGACAAAAGCGTTACATTGAGATAAACGATTCCAAAAATGGCACAAGTCGAACTTGTTTGAATTTTGCTTTAAAAACAACATTTTGGAATGGTAAATAAAGCTTTATCTGATATAATATTCTATTTAACTCATACTTACAGGAGGAGCCCGCGTTGTTTTTATATTAAATCAACTGATAATTAAATATAACAACAGAAAAATACAAAACATATTAACAATTCAATAAACCAAATCTAACAATAATCAAAGAAAGCTCTATTACTCGATTAGTCAATGCATGGACAATTTGACTTAATTAAAATGAACTACATACAATTCAATGTGAAAGAGATTTACCAAGTTGTTTGCAATATTTCTCGCCATCGAGAGGCATATCAAACATTGACTCTGAGCACAGTAGGTACGTTAGTACAGAAACTGACATCTGTATATTGAATGCTCACAGGCAGGGCAGCGGCAGCGACACACCCAGTTAGCCAGCTGGGCCTCATTCCGTTTTTTGCTGACAGTATAATTCTTTCAAGGACTTAAGTTCCTCTATTAGTGCCTTATTTTGATTCTCAAGTACCGCAACTCTGTTTTCCAAACATTTGATATATTCCTTTTTCTTGCGACGACACTCCCTTGCCGCTTCACGATTTTTTAGTAATCGCATTTCACGCTTACGTGTTTGATCTTCTAATATAGGACCTAAAAATATAGCACGATTTGTTCATTTCATAAAAAAAATATCAAATGAAAATAATGATCTATGCGACTGACACTAACCCGGCACGTAGAAGCCATCTTGGTTGGTAGCGTACTGAACTATGGCACCGCCGCCGCCGCCGCCCGACACTGCCAGCGTGTGGAGCCCGCTCTCCGTCTGTAGAGCTCCAGCTGGAATCACTAAAAACCATGTATGATTACGTAAGTGTACATTTGTACAATAACCATTTACGAGGGAAGTCCTACTTATTTGTTCAAAGCCCCCACCAGAACAGTTTTTCTATTAGATATTTGTTATAAAAAAAGAGAATTAAACATGTAGTTGTGTAGATCCAACCAACTGTAGCCGCCAACTCGCCAGTGTTTTAACTTCAAAATCCATATGGCAATAGAAGAGGAGGTATTTTAGTTGACTGAATGATGATAAATGATTAAAAATTTATGTTTCGTTAATAACTTTGGTAAATGTAATGACAGTTATTATTTGCTATCAAGGATGGCTCTATAATATGATATACTACTTAAATAAAGATTGTGCTCTAAGAAAATTGATCTTACACTACTATGATAAACATAAATAGAGACAGATAATACCATAGCTAATTGCTTTCCTACGTGCTAACAGTCTGTAATAAGGCTGAAAAAGAACGAACACGTACGAAACATTTTCTCATCGATACGTAGTTAAGTTTAGTGGATGGATGGATGTGAATGTTATGTTTTGGCAATGATATTAATTCAAATAATAGCTTTCCGGTATCGGCTTCGCATATCTCTCTTCCACACATTATCTAATGAATGAACAACGATTTTTTTTTTAATCTGTGATAGTCGTAGGAAATATTTATAAACATTCAGCGGTAGTCAAATAGCGAAGATAGAAACAGTCTCTGTAGAATGTTCTGATCTAACGGTTCTAGCAGCTGCCCTTAGGTACTGCGCGAACGCGTGACCCTCACTTTAATTTCTTTGAACAAAAGTAGTTCCATAAGAAACAAAACCATGGTCATTTTTATACTTTTTGAATGGGAACTGAAAGTCTGAGGAATTCAATAAACGCGACCCATAAGCCGCAAGACAGACATAGGCGCCATCCAGCGCACGACATTAACTTGTACATGAATTAGGTACACCCCATGCGTCTCACGTCCGCTGTTCTGTTGGTCTTGGGGCTAACGTAATGTAGCTTTTTAGCAAAGATTATAAGTTATTCGAAACAGTAATGAAGTAAGTGAGGTGACTCAGAGAATAACGTCATCAACCATCGCAGCACGCGGCAGATTACGTCATCGGCTAGAATAATAATCAAGTCCCAGTTATACGCAATGAGAACACGGAGGAAATACATTTCAATAAATACTAGTATTTCAAATTAAGTAAATGAAAGAACATTGATTATAATTTAATTAATGTATGAGAAATCTTAAGAGCCAGAAGCCAGCCAATCAGATGTCAACAAACATTTATGATACATAGATACATAAAATGAATGTGTCATTTATAGTTTACAAGGAAAGAGTTGGTCCTGTTATATTAAGTACCTACATATACTATACATTTAGCAATAAACAAAAAATAATAGCAATAATAATTAAAATAAACCTTTCCATAGTCTTAAAATGAATATTTTATGACAAGCTTTCTACCCAGCCTTCCTTATAGCATCCCTGGGATATTTATGGAATATTTCCTCCAAAATTCAAGTCTTAGGTCCATCGGTTTAGGATATGGTGCATTGTTTGCAGTGAGTGTTGGAGTTTTATTAAGTAGATAATATATGATAGAAACTACTGTAAAATTAGCAATGTAAAATATTCGAGCTATCCCAGAAACAAACTATTAAACATCTGTTTGGATAATTTGCGAAAATGATATTTCAGTTTCAATTTAGAAAACATTAGGTGATGTGTTGTGTCATTGTCTGTCTGAAACACCATAATGATGAAATACACCTTAAGCTGGTGATTATGAACTGTAGGTATGTGAACACGCGCTGTGTAGTTAAAATGCTTGTAACAGGTTAGTGACACATGTTGCACAGTGAAACAAATAGTGTCAGCGGCGGCACATATAACTGACCTGGCGAAAATGACAAAGAAGATGACAGCGACACATCGTTCTCACATCCTTGTTTAGGTCCCATGCGATTGTCTGTAATATTTTCAGGCCCATAAACTTTATTTTGAATGTCCTTGATTGTCGAGCAGGCTGGGGATAGCGAGCGACCCTTACTGCCCACATCGCGGTTGGAGTTCGATACCCAACAAGGAAAAGCTCTGCTTGACTTTGGACTAGATGGCGGTGTAAAAGCCGTGCTAGTATATTATAATAATATTTTCTACTAGCTTTCGCACCGCGGTTGCACCCGAGGTCTCACAGGACGAAGTGTTAAAAGATCTATCTTTGTGAAAATTTTCATTCAAATCCGTTAAGCCAATACAGTGTGATTAAGTGCCGTATAAGATATATTACATAAACTTTGAATTTTTGTGTGTTTGTTTAGAGCGGATGGTGCTTAATTTTGGGCTACCCTTTTTGAATTTACAGGATGGTTTTACTACTATCATTTATCTTATCGACCCGAGTCGCTCGTCGCTGACCAAAGCAATGACCTGTATAATGCTATTCATAGAGTACCTAAGATAATAAGATTTCAAGGTGATTTCAAGTCAAAATTCTGGACTAATAAAAAATATTTTATTATTTCCATGCAACTATATTTCCATAAAGTTAATGTAGTTTTGGACTCATCCGTCAATAGTAATAGATACTTAATTTAAGCATAGGATTTGATTTATTTGGGTACAGGATATTTAGGTATACTTGTAAAATAGAAGTTTCAAGTTGTATGAAACAGGACCGTCACTGCATTTCCGCTATTTATATGCAATAGATCGCAATCAAAATAATTTATTTTAAATAGACCTTCGCAGGCACTTATGAATCTTCTACCTAAAAAACTGTTTCGGAGGTTACATTTGCTGAGAAGAGCCGGCTATACACTCATAGTAGGATCCCAGTGCCGCCAGACCTTTCTTATTTTCTTACGGACAAAATGTACAGAATTGAGTAGTATTAGTACGTAGTTCAAAAGCCAATTCACAGGTACCAGGCATGAAAGGTATGTTATGTAGGTACAAGTACATCACCTACTTTTCTTAAATTCTGAGAGCTGATTTTTATATATGTTACTCAGGGAACTATTTCAATACTATTTGCAAGCAACCAGACCAATCGTAGCAGCCAAACATTCCCTAAACACAATTAAAATGTCGCTGGAGTATTTGCGTGAAGGCATTATTATAATGTAAATAAGACGATAATAATATACTATATGTGCCAGTTTGTTCGATAACTTGTTGCTATTTTGAAGACAGTGACATAATCCCCTTGCTGTAGAAATTTTGGGACTTCTGATCAAAAAACTGCAACAAGTAGTTTTGACAGTCCTCTTTTGATGTTAACCTAACACTACCTAAAGAATTTTGAAGAGACCGAAACAGGTGAAAATCTGAGGGTGCAAGGTCAGGGCTATATTGGTGGATGCATTAACACTTCCGAGCCAAGCTCTTTCAATATTTGCTGAGAGGCTAAATAAGAGTGTGGTCTGTCGTTCTCATGATTAAATCCGCACTCTTTCTGTTAATCAATTCCGGCTGAAATATCGAGATTTTTTATACATACAGACTTTATCAAATGGATGAAAACTGTTTTGTGGTCAACCCCCTAGCTCTTCAGCTATGTCGTAACTACTAATATGCCGTACATGCTGCACTTTTTCAAAAATGGCATCAATTTTGACTGTATCAGGTCGACCACAGCGAGCTTCATCTTTGACATCAAAATTCTGGGACTGAAGAAAGTTTGAACCAATTTTGTACTACTCTTACTGACACTGCGTTAAGTCCATTAATGTCACAAAATTTTTGTCGCCGCTTGTGTCGCATTTTTCCCCTTTTTTATAATAAAACTTCAAAATGTATCGAATTTCTTTATTGATACACTCATTTTGGCGGACAAAAAACAATACAAAAATGGCGGGAAACCGTTTTTAATAATTATTTTCTATATTTAAAACGTGATCTATTTAATGGTATCAAAACCAGCCAGATACAAACAGTACAACCAAAAAAAAATCACAGCACATTTTTACTGATTAAATACGTAAATACTTTTCCCCGACCTAATATATAAAAATCAACTCGCAGAATTTAAGAAAAGTACGTAATGTGCATAACATACCTTTCATGCCTAGTACCTGAAAATTGGCCGACGGGACAAGTTAGCAAGTATTCATACGTTTGAAGTAGGTACATACTAAAACTACTCAATTCTATACATTTTGTCCGTCAAAAAATAAGTAATGTCTGGCGGCACTGGGATCTCAGTTTATCAGCAATTACTCTTAACGAAACGAGCATAGATTGTTAAATTGAGCAATGTGCTGATATAAATAATATTAATTTTTATAATACTCTAATCTTATAAGCTTCGTTAAATCATAAATTTTAACATGAAATGTCTTCTGTTCCAATTCAGAAATCACGAGCAATTTCGAGTATACAGCTCTGAGATGTACATATTATAAACTTCACAGTAGGTAGGTATGTACATACTTTATAAAAGCACAATCTTTATATTAATTAATGTTAACTGTTTAAACATCTCGAAGTAAGTATTCAGGTTACTTTAAGGATGCACAACTGTTACAATGAGACTAATTCTGCAATTGTGATAATAAATATAAAAAAATTGGTTGTGTCACTTACCGGCAATTTCTGCACCACCAAGATCATTCAGTATCTTGCGGTAAGATGGACGTCTCGTCAGCATTTCTCTATATTTTCGTTTTGGACTTTCATCATCACTACAGCTATCGTCACTGCATGATTGGCCCTGATTGCTTAGTATTGTGTTTGGTTCTGGCTTTATCTATAAAATAAGAATTTTTATGCTGTTATATTTTAGAGTAGGTTTGTTGTAGTTGAATGATTGATCTCAACACAGAAAAACATTTGACATTGAAAATCTTTATGATGTTAGTTACTCAATCACAATATGTGATGAACGGATTTAGATGTGATTTAGTTAGTATACACACACATAGATAGATCACACTTTGCAAAGGGATACCATACAGGGGATTATTATCCTTAAAAAGATTTTATCCCTTGGGAAATATGAGTAAATGTGAGTAGCACCATCTATTGGCACAATCAAATACTATATTTAATTATATATACAGATGGTGGATTACATCTTAAAGTTGCAGATTTGTGTCAGGCCCATTGGATAAACTTGGCACTTTGGCACATAGTAGAACTGAAAATACATACTGAGTGTAAGTGACACTGTAACAAAAACTGCTACCATGGTTTAAGTACATACAGAATTCTGGGCCTTGAGCATCAGAATTTCGTATCAGTTTCATCATAAATATAATGAAATGTCATTAGTGTCCACTATACAGAGACACGAAGATCATAAAATGATGGACATCATAATAACAATAATGTCCACCTATAGCAGTGACTTTGCCCGTGAACTTTGAGGGGTTGCTTAGTGAGATTATCACAATGCATTTTTTTTAAAATAAATATATCAATAATAAATAAATTAATATATTTGTTAGCATTAATTGTAATCGTTTTATACAGTAACCAGTGAAAATCATTATGAAAAGGTGTAAATTACTGGATAAGACTAATGTAAAGTTCTAACACTAAAGAGGTCAAGAATTGTATACTGAATCCATTATCTCATTTGCATTATTTATAGGATAAAATAGTTGTCTGGAAGAAATCGCTTCTTAGCAATAAACTGCCCATTGTACAGTCTTTTTAATATTAAGAATTTATTGTTATTTTTGTTTTATTATCTTTGGTGTACAATAAAGAGTTATCTATCCATCTATTATATCTGGGTTTGCAGGTATTGTAAAATAAATAAATATCCTAGGACATACCTCACACATGGTTATCTGATCTAAGCAGAAATTGTACTATGGAAACCAGATAACTGATATACTACTTTTTGTTTGTAAATACATATTTGTTTTATAGATCATTCTATATCAATTTTCATCAACTTGTATCACATTCTCCAAACTATTTTTTCCAAGAGACCCCTTTACAAAAATTAACTGATATCTCATACCCCCATAGCCAAATTACTTTAAAAATCGTATCTCTAGTTTTTTTCTTTTGATACAAAACACTTACCAATTTAAAACTTGTTTTTTTTTTTAGAGTACAACAATAGTACAATACTAAAATATTAGTAATTCTTATAACAAGTTGGTACACATAACACAACTTATACAGTATCTTGAAAGTTTCAAATAAATGTGTTCATTAATTTAAGAGGGTTTGATTTTTAGACCTTCTTGACTCCCAAAATCAGTTTTAGTTTATGCCGACCCCTGGGAAACTGATCCACTTTGGGAATCCGTGCAGTAGAGTTTCACTAATCCAGCACTTCAGGAGTCCGGTATATCCAGCTCACACCTCATGTTATAAGTGTCAATGTTATCTTTCTATGAAATGTTTTATTTCATTTATATATTATGAATTGTTCTATACATCCAATCATCCGAACATTCCAATAATCTGGCACCACCTAGTTTTTAATAGTGCTGGATTAGTTTTTTTTCTTTCTATTTTGATCTGCAATCAGTCCCCGGACTTTGAGCAGATGTGTTGGGCATCTATATGCTGTGAGAAGACCTGTCCATTGACCTTTCTTCCCTTCACTTTAAGTGCAGTTCGACTATGTGGTTACGTTTGAGTCTTTTCAGATAGTTTATTAACAGTAACTCCGCTGCTAGGGGATTTGGATGGTTAGCAAGTCTTTGCTTATAGATAGCTAGTAGCGTATTGTTTTATCTCATCGCTAACTGTGTTGAATTTAAGTTCTTGGTGCAATTCGCAGTTTCTTAGGAACCAAGGGGAGTTGGATAGGTTATGTAAGATTACTTTTTTAATTACGTTTGCTGGATTAGTGTGACTACTGTATTTAGTTTTTTGTGACGAGACTAGTTTAAAGATAAACCAGCTTTTATTATTTGCATGTCTTACAAACATACTATTAATGTTATTATAGCTTTTATAAGCTGTTCATTGTAATGGTATGTTACTCACTTGCAAAGTCTGTAGATTTCCTTGGGTTGTATGTATTACAGAACTTGGTTTGCTTACAAGTATTACATTCCCTTTTGGTAACTGCACTTGATGTATATTAGATGCTGTTTGAATCACTGATTGCTGGTTGGGCTGTATCACAGATTGGACCTGAAAATAAACAAAAACTTTGTTATCATGCTTGAAATAACATGTCTTGAAACTTTTGTGATATTGAATAAAAGTTTACCAAACACAATATCATAACAAAATAAAGAGTGATGTTACATGAAGAGACACATGTTTTACTGCAACAAGTTAACAAAAAGAGCTTTATAAATAAATATCATCAAGCAGTTCCAAATTCACCCTAGGCATCTATTGGTATGCTGTAAGGTTCAATAATTATGTATTATGGATATGATACAAGCCAATTTAGGACAAAGATTTCACAATGGTTAAGATAATTGGGATTTTATAGAATAATTTCTTTATAGTAAATTGTACCAATAAACATCTTGCATCTGAATGTACATCCAGTAAATTTTATTTATTATAGGATTATAGTAAAGTCTAATCAATTTTGGTTATCTAATAGGTATAAAGCTAATCTCTGGCCTAAAATTTGATGGTGCTTCAATTGAAAAATAGTTTAAAAAAGCAGCTTTCAAAAATAATAATTCAAAATAAACACCTGTGCTGATGGGGCTTGTATTGGTAGTGTAAGCTGCACAATGCTCGTGACGGCGACTACGTGCGGACCGGAGGCGGCGGCCGACGAGCCCGCACCCGACATCGGATCCACGGAACCAGCACCGCCAGAGGTGCCGTTCTCTTCCACCATTCCGTCCATGCCCACTAAGGTCACCTAAAATTCAAGGTCAACTTTCTGTGCATTCCTTGATCTTCAGTAAAGTTCAATGTAAAAAGGTTCGTCAATAAGAACATCGCCTGGATCTCATACAACCGCACTGTTGACAGGGAAATCCTAAAACGGAATCATCGCGTCATAGTTGGGACGCGGAATTTCCTATTGCGTCTAACGTAATACGCAACATATTTTTTCAATGTTTAGACAATACTCGAGTATTCCAAAGTCGCACGGAACATTCATTATTAATAAATCCAAATATATGTGACCGTGACAGGTCGCAAGTTTTGTCTTCACAAGCACTCACCAGTTACGTATTCCTCGTCACCGTCTATGCTGCGTCCGGAGTGGGCGAACGGGATGGTACGTAGTAGCCACGTCAACTGCGAGAAGACTCGTCACTGGCGGAGACCTATGATCTCGTATGCGTCATAACAATATGGCCGAAAATTGTCAGACATAGGTACAGCTCGCATGCGTAATGCGCTCTATACCATGTAGAGGTGGGTAGCTATTCTAATAACTAGCCAAAAAACGGCTATTCACAAAATAGCCACGGCTATGTTATCTGTCTACACGATAATTGGCTATTGGCTACTGGATGGCTACTGGCTACTGGCTAGCTAGAAAGAATTACGAGTTTTCTTACCTGTCTAACTGTTGATAATTCGAACCAATTTGAACCTTAAGTGCACGATTTGACAGGTATTTTGCCCATAGAGGTATCATAAGAAATCCTCCTCATTACGAGAAGTTTACGTCACATACAGCGGGTAGCCGCCTAGCCGCCACTAGCGGGTAGCTGGCCAGCTAGCCAAAGCCATTCTATCCACCACTAGCCGGTAGCTGGCCGGCTAGCCAAAGCCAATCTAGCCGAGTAGCCGGTAGCTGTGTGTGCGTGCGCTTACTGCGAAACAGAGTAGTAGTCCCGAAAGTGTAAAATTCGAGTGCATGTCGTTATTATTATTTCGAATTAAAAACGAATTCAAACCTATTTTTTTTATTTAAATTTAATTTCAATTAGTCTGTGATATAATTGGGTTTAAATAAATCGTTTTAATCATCTGAAGCAGCGCGACATCTATGGTTTACTTGCCTACAACTAAAGACTGAGTCTATGTACTGTGAAAGCTTTTAATTTATATAAAGATGACGTTATTGTTGATTTTCGATGTTTTTATTAGTAATACGTATGACCTATGAGAGAGTTCTAGCCAAATAGCCAAAATAGCTGACTAGCCAGCTGGCTTTTACACCACATATAGCCGGCTAGCTAAGCTATTGAAATTTCGGCTAGTTAGTTACCCATCGCTAAACCATGCGATGCGATCCCTCAGTCAGGGATGTCTGTTGAACTAAGGCCGGCCGCATACTATAAGAAATTTTCTGTCAGAAAAATCTGACGCCCGCCGGAAGGCACTTTCCTCATACATTTTGTTCTAGACCCCGCATACTATCCGAAAATTCTGACGTGTCTGACGTCCAAATATGTATGAGCAAGCGGGCGTCCGAAATTTTCTGAAAATTACTTATAGTATGCGCCCGGTCTAAAAGAATCGAAACCCGCAGGCTGATTATCAATCTTGCAAGAGCCACGCGATAGCAGAAATTGCTAAATATCTGCTGTTTTATTGCAAATTCGTATTATGAATCAGCGATAAATAAGCCATAGCAAACACGCATCAGTGCTGTCTCTATGGGACAATCGGTAAACTAAAAAGTGCATTCATCTGTATAGACTTACATTATTTTGGTATTACGAATCGTTTTTTACAGCAGCGGACTAGCAGAAAGCAAGCAATTTTATCTGTCAAATTGCGACAACCTTTTCTTTGATTGTAAATCGTTGCTGATCGATTGCTACCAATATATTATTAAAATTATCTCGATTTTAATTCATATTTACGTGTTGAACATTTAGGAAGATCATAAGAAGTAAATGAAGTGTAAATAAAGAGTGGTAGTTAGTTTATAAAATGAACTAGCGGTGAAATCTACTTGTTTTAGTAACTACTGTAACTTATGCTGTTTGTTGTAGTTTATTCAAGACTTAAGTGATCTAGTAAGGGTTAAAAATAAACACAAAATAATTCCAACATTGTTATTTATTTATCCTGAACAATTATGGTCCATATGTAGCTCATGCTCTTGCTGTACTTTTCTGTATCTGTAAATAAGTAAAAGTATAGTTGTAAGTGTTTGGCAGGTTTTTATTACTATATAAATCATAAAAAGAATGGTACTGGGATGAAGACAGCCACATCAACACCTATGAAGATACAATATTAATAACAAGTCCTTATTATTTAGCATACCAACATTAATGGAGAATATTTTAACAAAATACTATAACAGGCATTTTTTATACAATGATTCATGTTCAATTTCTATAGCTATTCAACTTACCATTATACATTAATTAGTCAATAGTTCTTATGAATACATTGGGCCTGTTAATATCATACCGATTACAATTATTTCGTTAGATACAACTTGCACCGGAGTGGGTCGGTGAATGTCCTGAATAACTATGATGTGAAATATTATTCTAGTATGCTTGCATATACATGGAGATTAATAAATAACTTACAAATATAAAAACTCTGTGCTGGATGTCTCAAAACAACAGCTTGTTCCCCGATGATGGCTAAGACTTCTGACCAATCATCTTGACTACTCGGTCCACCACCAGTACCCAAAGCATCCCGCCTCCGCTTAGCTAGCCTTGACTTCAATATATGTTTCAGGTCTGCACAATACTATAAAAATAATAATACACCTATATATTTAATTGAATTAAACAAACATTTAATGGTTCATCTTTACAAGAAAACGGATGGTATGCATGCATAAAGAAAGCTCACCCTTTTCCATCTATCACCAGATTTTGATGAACCTGACCCATAAGAGTTTAAGTTAGTGGCAAAATCATGCTACTGTCTGTCAACAGTTTCTTGTGCCAAGCCTAACACCTTTGGCTAACGTGAGATGCTCAGCAAGGGCTAACAACTCTTCTAATTGCTCGTTAGATACTCTGTTTGCCATTTCTTTAACAGTTTACTTTTACTTCAAAGTTAACCTCTTAGTTACGTTTGCAGTGATATCCAAAATCCATATGAAACAAACACTTTAATTAACTTCGACTTTGACCACTTGAAAATATTGGAAGGGACGCCAAGCATTTTTTGTGAATTTTGAATTACATTTGAATTATTTTGAATAGGTTTCGACTTGTAAATAAACCAAAAAAATACATCGCACACATCTGTTTGACATAAAGCTATTTCTACTTATTGCTACTATATCGCTATTGGCGCTAGCATCGTCGCGATAAGTGCATCCTAACGATCAACGATCGATAAGCAAACGATCACGAACGTAATTCGATTTTTTTTGACACATAGCGATCGATCGCGCGATAGCTGCGCGATATTGCTTATCGCTTGCTTATCGCAAATTTTAAGGTAATATAAGCCTGCAGGGTTGGATTCAGACCCCCAGAAAATTATTGTCTATGGAAAATAAAATTGTACTACTTGTCGAAAATAATACTACGTTTCGCGTTTTTCGTCCAGTTTGTTATGAATTTAAATAAAAATGCATTTGGAAGGAAATTTTAGTTTTATTGTTATTGTACAAATCAACCAAATTTAGGCAAGTAGATGTTTAGTTCAGCCAATTCGTCAATCGGAACTTCGTCTTTGGCATTGACACGACATAGCATGTCCTCAGATGAAATAAATTCAATACACATTAGGTACATTTACTTTCTTTCACAGCATCACATGAAAGTATCAGGAGTCAATAGAGCGATTTACTTTACTATTAACTACAACAACGATTACAACTTTATTTCGTAATTAAAGTAATATTTTTTAATTTATTTCAACCAATAACAGTAGCAATCGACCTAAAGGTAAAATTATAGTATTTTCGCGTAGTATAATGAAATTACGATACTACATACTACACATCACAAAATTATGGTATGTACAAATAGTATAATTATACTACGAAATCCAACCCTGATCGAAACAACCAAGGCTATCTTGGTTGGGTCAATTGGGTACACTATTGAATGAAGTGAAAAGTTGTAGTGTAGGTGCGTTCGAATTGGAGTGATGTCGTTTTTAACAGTTACAAATTGTTCACGCGTTCGAATTGGAAAATTTCAACAATTTTGCGACTTTTGCCACAAACGATTTTTCCCAAATCGAACGATTAGATACAAAAATGACATTTGTATGCTCATCGCCTGCTTGTCACTTGTCTCAACCTACCTAATCCTTTGTACAAAGGAGTACATTAAAATCCTTTGTACATTAAAATTCGAGTTAGCTATCCAGTTACGTATAACATCCTTGCTCGAGACTAGTTTTTATTTTTCCCATACAAATCCCTAACAATCATTTTCGTCTCATCTGGCTATGTTCTTTTTGTACATACAAATTCTTTGGTCACACCTAACTAATATTATACACATGCGAAAAAAGTTTGATTGTTAATTTTTTTTTGTTATGCTTTCATGCTTCAACTACTCAACCGATTGCTAAAAAAGGAGTTCGAAAATTTTTGTTCAGAGCCTGACATACGCATCAGGCGCCGTTTTGTTTTTTTTTTAAAGACGGCGGTCGACGTAATCTTTATACATCGATTGAGGATACTCATATGAATATGAAAATAATGGCGCGCCTATGTCCAACACGTCAAAGAATTATTTGCAAAAAAAGATCGATGTTTGACAACTTCAATAACCATGAAAAATTACTCATTAAATTTTTTTCATCACACTCGCTCCTAAAGTAATGTTTTTAGTATCTTAATGCAGCTTATTACACACTAGTGCTTTTTATTACCACACAGTTTTATGATAGGTATCATCCCGATTATGTTAAGTTTGTACCTCACTGCAAGTGATATGTGTGTAGACGAAGCATTCTTAATTTAAACGGGTAAAACTATTTGACAGCGCATCGCTGTAACAAAAAAGAACCTGCGCGCCATGTTTGTTGACGTTCTCATTTTGTGGTTGATGGTTATCAAAAAAATCTACTTAAAAAAAATTCTGCTTTTTCCTCGCAAGTGTGTTGAAAAACGACGTATGACACGTGTGTGCATTGATTATTACACTTTAGGTTTCCATATCGCTTAATACCTTTGAGTATATAGTAATAACTGGAGATGGTAAACACAGGCGACCATTGAATTATTACACATAGAAACAAAGTACACGCGCGAAACATAATCCATTCAATTGGAGCCATGATGGCTCCAAATGACCGCCGCGCTGTCAGTGTACTGACTGGCGTTTTAGTGAATGGAGCTCTCAGAAAAATAATAAATATGACGGTTTGTGCAGTAAAATTGTGTCATAATTCATCAAGGAAGAAAGATTAGAATTCTGTTGTAATATTCCACAAATAAGCCACTAATTTTATTGCGTAATTCATCAAAAATAACAAAATTCAAAAATAAAAATACTTCACTCAGATTTCGAGCAAAGTGTTGCCAGCTGTTTGTGTGCGAATTTGTGTTGTTTTACGTAATTGATACTGATTTTGTTAGAGTAGGAAGTAGAGTAAGTAATTGAGTCCGATGAGTTGTTTCCTTTACTTATAGCTATTATAACTGACTAGCTGTCCCCCGCGGTTTCACCCGCGTTCGTGGGATAAGTAGCCTATAATACTCGGGATAGTGTAGCTTCATATTAGTTAAATAATTTCGAATCAGACTGGTAGTTTTACACAGTAGTAGTTTTACAGGTAGTTTTTTTTACAGAGATTGACCCGTTTAAACAAACAAACAAAAAACTCTTTCGGTTTATTGTATTATAAATATTAATATTATATTAGTATAGATTCAGTTAGATATTATAAGAATGTATAGCTATTCGTCTTTTTTACGATAATGATAAATAAATTCTTTCTGATTCTGATTCTGATTCTGAAATACCTACATACTTCTTAATCTTCTTTTTACCCGACTGACCCGAAAGGAGGGTTATGTTTTTCGAGTGTATGTATGTATGTATGTATGTATGTATGTATGTATGTATGTCTATTTCTTTGTGCCGCTCTGCAGCCTAAACGGCTTGATGGATTTAAGCATATGAGGTGTCGTTAGATTTGTCTTGACTGGGGGAGTGTCATAGGGTATTATATTTTTATATAGCGCCTAAGAATAAAAAAATAGGGGGGGTATTAAAAATAAAAGTTTCGTTATTATAACAATATGGGTATCAAATGAAAGCTTGTAAATAGACCATTCCATATATGTATATATTGGAATACTTTTATGCTACAATTTTGACGTAAACTGCAAAAAACCACGTTTAATGCAAGGACAGTAGGTACTGAGCCGTTACCATACGTAAATCACAGATTTACGATGGTTGTTAGCGTTCCTTTACCTCATTTACTTACTAATACATACAACTCTTTCTGTATAAAACTAAAAAGTCTGAAATAAATAAAATTATTAAAAGAAAGAATTTTAAGGCGATGATAGCTCAGTTTTAAGGCGATGATAGCTCAGTGGTAGTGACGTCGGATACCGAGATGAAGGTCCTGGGTTCGAATCCTACAATGAGCTTGAGCTTTCGGTGAAGGAAAACATCGTGAGGAAACCATAGCACGGTGGTAGGGTACTTTGTAGTACCCGCCTGGCTGGCTACCACCCTCAAGTTGAAAATCTGTCGCCAAGCACCTTTCGGTGTGTTCCGACAGCTGCACTTGAGAGCCAGTTCCTTCTAGGCTTTGTGTGCTTACCACCTTCGGCCGCATCATCACTTACCATGGTGAGATTGGGGTCAAACACAGGCCTATAAACAATACAATAAAAAAAAAAAAAAAAAAAGAAACAAAAAACCCGACTGCGTAAAACTTAACGTAAAACTTAATGTCTTTTCAGTTAATTTTTGTTTTACGCAGTCGGGTTTTTTGTTTCTTTTAATAATTTAATTTATTCATACAACCTATCATACCTATATGAAACCTATCATTACCAACAATACCTACTACAAATTGTACGATTGTTCATAGCTTTGCACATTGTCTTGGTTTACTATGTTAAAATACCCGACATAAGTACTATGAAACATAACCATTAAACTAGTAATAAATAAATAACAGGCCTGTGTCTATGATAAATTATCTAAGACGCCGAACATTTAAAACTATTTAAATAATTTTATGAATACTTCCAATTTCATTCACTAGTATCGGAAGGTTAATTTTACCGAAAAATTTCGTTTAGCTTGCAACATTACTCGTGCGCTTGTGTGCGTGTCAGCGAGTGTAATTATATGGTACTCACGCACACATTGGTTGTCAAGTGGCCTACGAGTCGCGAGGATTTTTGTTCGATACTTCGCTTCTAAGCGTAATAATTCAATGCAGGCGACCCTCTCTGCCAAAGTACGTTGGCCAAATGCGTTTATAAAAACTAGTTAGAAACTTAGCCGAAATTTCAATAGCTTAGCTAGACGGCTATATGTGGTGTAAAAGCTAGCTAGCTAGTCAGCTATTTTGGCTATTTGGCTAGAGCGGCGGCGGCTTAGCTAGTTGAATAACGTTCAACTGCGATCCAAGTTCGATCCTCGCCGCTGCAACAAGTCTAGTCTAGATGATATTAATAATAAATTAATGTAATGATATTTTTTTTAAATTTTATATTTTGTTGTATACTCTTTTGAAAAGAAACGACTTTCTCTCATAGGTCATACGTATTACTAATAAAAACATCGAAAATCAACAATAACGTCATCTTTATATATGGATATAAAAGGAAATCGTGACTGACTGATCTATCAACGCAAAGCTCGAACCACTGAACGGATTGGGCTGAAATTTGGCATAGAGATAGTTGTAATGACGTAGGCATCCGCTAAGAAAGGATTTTTGGAAATTCCACCCCTAAGGGGGTAAAATAGGGGATGAAAGTTTGTATGAAAGTCCGTCAGTTTTGAAGTTAGGATCTTCAAATTTTGTATTTAGGCTGACGATTGAAAATTAATTTATAGGTGTCTCAGCGTTTTTGATAATTCCGACCCCGAAGGGGTGAAAAGGGGGATGAAGTTGTGTATGAAAAGTTCTTAAATGTCAGAGTAAACATCACTAAATTTATAATTATATAGTGAGGGCATCCACTTTAGAAGGATTTTTGGAAATTTCACCCCTAAGGGGGTAAAATAGGGGATGAAAGTTTGTATGAAAGTCTGTCAGTTTTGATGTTAGAATCTTCAAATTATGTGTGTAGACTGACGATTGAAAATTAATTTATAGGTGTCTCAGCGTTATTGATAATTCCACCCCCGAAGGGGTGAAAAGAGGATGAAAATGTGTATGGAAGTCCTTCATTTTCAAATTAAACGTCACTAAGTTTACTACCAACGTATATCGGTATTGTTGGAATTTCAACCCTTAAGGTATTTCAAGTTTCAAAGTAAAATTATTTATTTAAGTTGTTTATGCACATCTATATATATAAAATTCGTGGAGATAATCGAGATAATCTGATTTTCATCAAATTTCTAATTGACATCTCTGAGTATGGTTGAAAGAGTGATAATTTTGTTAACTACTCATAGAATACGTACATTTTAGACCGCGTGTGACTACCACGAATGCCGTGGTCTTTATATTTTCTATTTGTGGTAACGCTGTGGGATATATAATTAACCCGTTGGTTCTCGCGAGAGACGCGCATCCTATTATAACAATTGATATCATTGTTATATTTTTAACCGCGAGCCAAGCGATTAACTATAATTATTACAATAAATAATTGTCATTGTATATCTGTTTGTTTACCAAAACAAATAAAAAAAAAAATCAAAGTCCTGACTGACTGACTGATATATCAACGCACATGAAAGTTTGTATGAAAGTCCGTCAGTTTCGAAGTTAGAATCTTCAAATTTTGTGTTTAGGCTTGAAAATTAATTTACACGTGTCTCAGCGTTTTAGATAGTTCTACCCTCGAAGATATGAAAAGCGGGATGAAGTTAGGTATGGGAACTCACTGACTGATATATCAACGCACAGCCGCTGGTCTTAGAGACATGAAATTTGTTCATGTCATGTGTTCTTTGTGAAGTGTAGGTATCCAATAAGAAAGGGTTTTTCGAAATTCGACCCCTAAGAAGGTGAAAAGGGGTTTGAATTAAGTTTGATCACGTGTGTAAGTTGTTGGTTTGTTATTAAGTATTATACTTTATTGTGTAAATAAAAACAAAATGTTGAAAAAAAAAATAGCCAATCATATAGCCCCAATTTTTTTTTTTAAATTTTAACCTATAAATTGAAGGCCGACTTACGAACAGGTAGTAGCTTGAGTAGCTTTGACCTTCATAAGTGCGCCCTATAAGGGCCTTAATTGAATAAATGGCTTTGACTTTGACTTTGATTCTCGGTGTCGATTAACTCTAAAATGAATTATTTTTATATGATATAATATGATAAATTTTTTTTGCACCTGGCAACCCTGACTACTTGGTTGTCAAAATTTTCTCTAATATTTAAATATTAAAATTAAGTTATTTATATCATTAATTTAATTAATAAACGTAATAAATCAATAAAACACTAATAAATACATTGTGTGGAGTGTGGGTTTTCAAATTGGAGCTGTATAACGCCAGTAACAAATCAATAAAAAGGATCTGTCAAACAAACGGATAAAATTCGAACATAAATCGCCAAAAACCTGGGGAGTATTTTGTTTTAATTGATACGTGTAACTATAGTTCTCAATATTTTCGCTAATCAACTGCGTGTACGGTACACTACACATCGCTCACATACGTAACGTGAGCTACTTCCATCACACACCCATTGGCGCCGTAAGTCTCTCTTTGTTTGACAATAAGTGGAAGCAAAGTTGTAGACAATTACACCTGCCACAGACAGTACACATACTCTGAATACGATACAGCATAGGTGCTAGACAATTAGTTGATTAAATCGCTAGAAATACAACAAAACTTATATTTTTTCTAAAGAATTAAGAGTAGGTAGGTAGTTACTTTGTTAAATTGAAATACAAACATTTATCCTATAAATATTTGTCTGTAAACATAAACTAAAAGGTAACTTCATCGTAATAAGCTAGTAAATACGTTAATATTGTAACAAAGATCAGATCAAACTCAGTAAAACATCATATCCTTACTCGCTATTCAGCTTCTCTGTGTTTGTGTTGCAGGGTCTGTGGTTTCATAATGTCTAACATGTTGACACGCAAGGCCACTGCCCGTGACATGGAAGAAAAGCTCAGAAAGGCACTACTAGAACTAAAAGCCTCCCAAAACCTCTGCGACAAATTGCAACAAGAGCGTGAGGATAGCGAAGAAGAATTTAAAAACATCCTTAATCAGAACTCTAAATTAAAGAGTGAGTTGGCGGAACTACACAGTAGCTACGCGGACATCCTGGACCAGCGTAACCATCTTCAGGAGACAGTAACATCTTTTAGCGCATGTTGTGATACATATGACCAAGCGCTTAACCGCATCTCTGAGCTTGAGAGTAGCTTAAGTCAAGCTCATAACAATATAAATAAACAAAATTTGGATAATAGCAATCATGAGGTCAACAACACCTTAAGCCTGTATGATGAAATGATAGGGAATGATTCGTGTCAGCAGTCTGTCCAACTTACCTCTATACCTAATTCAATTTCTGATCAACCTATTTATGTTATGTCAAGCCATAATAAGATAAAAAAGTACTTAAGATTGAATAGATTTATTAAAAAATGTTACCGTAGTGCAGCCTTAAGAAGAAATAAACAAAAAAATCTAATAAAAAAACTTAAAATATGTGATCTTAAGTTAAAGAATGGTCTAAAAATATATGACACTGACACACAGCGATTGCTCTCTGACTTAGAGGACAAAGAGCTTTGCTTAAAGGATTTACTCATCAAGTATGAACAATCCCAACAACAAATTAAAGAACACATTTTGGCTGCGACTCAATTAGTAGATATGTGTAAGTATAATGAGGATAGATTTGAGTCTCTCGTTAACAACCATACTTGTGGCTGTATGCATGTGTCTGCTGATGAGTCAATGCCAGTTTTACCTGAGGTCTTGCCTGAGATTTTACCTGAGATTTTACCTGAGATTTTACCTGAGATTTTACCTGAGGTTTTACCTGGGGATTTGACTGGGGCTATACCTGAGGTTGGACGAGCTGAGCTGTGTGTGAGTTGTGATTCAGAATCCTCTTTGCAAATTAAATACAAAACAGTAATTTTTACTGATAAAATAGGAGTTAACTTTGGTTCCCTTATTAATAACCATTCAAAACAGCCAGTAGTTAATTATTGTATGCCAGGTGCTTCTTACATGCAGATTATTAAAAGAATAATACAAATGAAATTTGACAACTATACCACAGTTGTAATTTTAGTTGGTCATGGACTAGATGTACATAGGATAGACCTGTTTAATAGCTTTGAGTCCTTACAAAGGTTAGGGGTACTAAAAGTAATGTTATGTGCTTTTCCCTACTCAGTTGACTATACTGACAAACAGAATAGTTATATCATGTTTCTGAATAATGTATTATTTAATTTGACATGTCACAATGACAATATTTTGTTTTTCGACACTAATAAGTTTGTTAGTGGAATAAAATTAAATCGGGATTCACTGAAAATGCCTAGAAGGACGAAAAACCTGATTGCTACATTGATAGCTTATAATATTGATAGTGTTATAGTAAATATAACAAACAGTAGGTTAAGTGACGAAGCAATATTATCTAGTAACTCTAATAATATTGTGATTAATTCTTTAAACATATAGTTTCGACAAAAGAGAAGCCTAGACAAAGTATTGTTATATTGCATCAGAACATAAATCGCTTCTCTGGCAAAATATATGATATTGAACTTTTATTGGATAAAACCCAGGTTGATATTTTATGCTTTACTGAAACCTGGTTAAAACCTGATATGATGCTCTTTAATATTAACAATTTCACCGTCGCCAGTGCGTTCAACAGAGTGTCTGCTAATGGTGGTGGATCTATTATTTTATTAAACAGCAACATAAAATTCAAAAATCGTACAGATATATGTAGTCATTCTGTGGAGCGCGTCTGTGAGGTGGCATGTGCAGAGATTGAAAGCTCCATCATCGTATGTGTATATAGACCTCCGGCTTCTGATTTTTCTTTGTTTTATTCTATAATAGAAGAGATTCTTAGTAAACTTTTCAAATCCAAAAAGTCTATAGTAGTTTGTGGTGACTTCAATATTGATATTCTTGTTACTTCATCAGATAGAAACAATTTTATTTCTTTATTCAAATCATTTAATATGGATCTTTTGTTTTGTGAACCGACACGGGTAACAGCCACATCTTCAACATGCATTGACAACATTATTACAAATGGGAGTACTTTGGATAAGTTCTTAATTCCTGGTGTTCGCTCGGATCATTTGGCTCAAGTTGTTAGATTGCCCTCTCAAAGCCAAATATTATATGAAGTAAGTAGGGAATTTAGACCAATCACAAAGTACAAGTTAGAGAAATTTAATAGTCATTTAGAATTGAGTCTTGCTAATACCTATTTCGAATCTGATAATCCTAATCATAACTATGAAACATTGTTTACTGAGATTTGTAAAGGATTTAATAAATATTGCCCGATTAAATCTACTAAGGTAACTGATAAACTAAAATTCTGTGACTGGGCCACTAAAGGAATAAGATTGAGTAGAGAAAACATGTATGAACTCTATCGTAAAAAATCAAACACAACTAACGAAGAGTTTCATACATATGTTAGGAATTATTCAAAAATATTTAAATTAGTTTGTAATAGAGCAAAAGCCATTTTCATTGCCAAAAAAGTTAGTGATTCGACTAATAAAATTAAAACGGTGTGGAAAATTATAAACACGGAGACTGGTAAAAATAAAAAGGAAGAAGACACAATTAACCTTAAAATTGATGATAAGCTTATCTCCGATAAATTTGAAGTAGCGAGTGCTTTCGAATCTTTTTTTTCAACAATACCTACTGAAGCTACTAAGTATCTTGCATCTTCACCTAAGAAAGCCGAGTGTCTCCTTAAAGACAATTTCCCAAAACATATTCCCAATTTTTTATTTAAGTTTATTGATGCTAGTGAAATATTAGGAGCTTTCAAGTCTTTGAATATAAAAAATACAGAAGACTTATGGGGCGTATCAGTTAAAGTAATCCACTCAGTTATAACTAGTATAGCACCTATTTTAGCAGCAATTTTTAATCAATGTATTGTTCAGGGTTCTTTCCCCGATTTGATGAAACACAGTAAGATCATTCCTATATTTAAATCTGGGTGCAAAAATAATCCTTCTGATTATAGACCCATCTCTATACTTCCAGCGTTAAGCAAAATCTTTGAGAAAGTTATACTAAATCAATTGTTAACTCATTTCACCAAAAATCAGATTTTACATGATCATCAGTTTGGATTTACAAAAGGCCGGTCTACGACAGACGCTGGTGCTAAACTTTTAAAGCATATTTTTGAAGCCTGGGAGAATTCACAGGATGCGGTTGGCGTATTTTGTGATCTCTCCAAGGCATTTGATTGCGTAGATCACTACACACTAGTTTTAAAACTCCAACACTATGGAGTTCGTGGAGTGGCACTCGATCTTATATCATCTTATCTATCAGGTCGCCAACAAAAAGTAGGTATTAGCGGTACTACGTCCTCAGGGTCTTTAGTGAAAACGGGCGTACCGCAAGGATCAATTTTAGGCCCTTTTTTGTTTCTGGCATATATTAATGATCTGCCCTATATGGTAAATGAATTGTCGGATATAGTTTTATTTGCTGATGACACTTCTCTAATTTTTAAGGTCAATAGGAAAGATACAGACCTTACGCAGCTCAATGACACATTATCAGCTGTATCAAAATGGTTTGCCGCCAATAATCTTATGCTTAATTCCTGTAAAACTAAATGTATAAGGTTTTCTCTCCCTAATGTTGTTAAGAGTGACACTCATATCTTTGTCGATGGTAAAAGACTTGCACTAGTGGATAAGGCAGTTTTTCTCGGCATTACATTAGACAGTAAAATACAATGGGGTCCTCATATAGAAAGATTAGCTAGTAAACTGAGTTCCGCCGCCTTCGCAGTTAGAAAAATTAGACAAATAACAGATGTGGCTACAGCCAGGTTGGTTTACTTTGCTTATTTCCATAGTTTAATGTCCTACAGTCTTCTGCTGTGGGGCTCAGCTGCAGACTTTGAAACTATATTTATTCTGCAGAAAAGTGCAATTCGCGCAATCTATTGTTTGGGTCCGCACGAATCACTACGAAGTCGATTCAAGGAATTTAAAATTTTAACGTTACCGTCACAGTACATTTATGAAAATATTATGTTTGTCCGTAAAAACTTAAATTTATTTGAAATTAATAGTAGCCGCCATAACTTCAATACAAGAAATAAAGATAAAATTGTGACACCTAGATTCAGGTTATCTAGAGCTAATAAGTCTTTTCTCGGAAATTGCGTTCGATTCTATAATAAAATCCCACTCGAAGTAACTAAAATGTCTTATGATAAATTCAAAGATTTCATAAAGCAGAGGTTAATTGACAAAGCCTACTATAAGGTGGCTCATTACGTGGAAGACAAGAATATATGGTTGTAGTAGCTTCTCTCTGCACTTGCATCCCCCTGGCTAAGTGACAATTGTACGAATAAGCATAAAATAATAATGTATATATTGTATAAGTATTTGGAAAAAAAGCTGTAATATTAAAAGATCTTCCACAAAAAAAAAAAAACCTTGCTGAGTTTCTTGCCGGAGTCTTCTCAGTTTAAGTGTATTCCGAACCGGTGGTAAATTCAACTGTATGTACATAACGTTCATAAGTGCCTTACTAGGGCCTAAACTGAATAAATGACTTTTTGATTTTGATTTTGAATGGGTACACATACTCTTCAATTAAAATTATGAGACACGTGT
The DNA here is from genome assembly GCA_951394255.1 of Polyploca ridens. Classification (NCBI taxonomy): domain Eukaryota; kingdom Metazoa; phylum Arthropoda; class Insecta; order Lepidoptera; family Drepanidae; genus Polyploca; species Polyploca ridens. Next base: position 9,257,511 of record OX596247.1, read on the forward strand.
ATCAGTTTTTCCAAAATCATCCCCAAAATTCAAAGTCCTGACCAACTCATTAACTGGCTGATATTTAGACATATGCACAGACTAAACTGCTGGTCCTAGAGACATTAAATTTAGGGCGTGTGTTCTTTGTGAAGTGTAAGTATCCACTAAGAAAGGATTTTTCGAAATTTTTCCCACAAAAGTGTGAAACGGGGGTTGAAATTTCTTCGAAACTTATCGATTTGTATTCATTTGTTTAGTTTTATTGTTTGTATCCTTTGGATCGATTTCAAAATCGTAGTAGTAGCTAATCGTAGAAGCAAAATTTAATAGTACCAAAATTTACCTTAATTTTCAACTTTTTTATTTTTCGGAATTTTCCCATTACTTGTGCTAAGACCTTGCTTTTTGCCAAATTTCGTGATTCTGGGTCAACGGGAACAGCGATATAGGTTTTCGACCCAAAACCTATAGGGTACCTACTTCCGGTTGACCTGGAATTGTCAATTTTGGTTAAAAGCAAGGTTTTACAGCACAAGTAAAGGGAAAATTCCGAAAAATAAAAAAGTTGAAAATTAAGGTAAACTTGGGTACTTACAAGTTTTCGCGAAAATCTAAATTTGCCCATATCTTTTTTCGTGTTGAATCAGGACCTAGATTTTTGTATAATAGGGAATATAGACCTCAGTATCTGGTATAAATTTGAACTTGCTAGGTCCACCCGTTCCTGAGAAAATTGGTGGTGACACACGGACAGACAGACAGACGGGCAGAAGAGTGATCCTATAAGGGTGCCTTTTTTACCTTTTGAGGTACGGAACTCCAAAAAGTATATTATGATATAAGTGTGACTTTAGTAGTCTCTTTCACGCCGTGCAAAGTGTGTGCGCTTAAGTCAAGAGTATCGTATAGGTACTATTTTATAACACGTGTTATTACACACGTGTGCGGGTTTTTTACACGTAAAACAGATAATTTTAAAGCTTTTATATAATTTGAACTGTTTTACAAAAAAAATAAAGCGACTTCAAAGTACACTAAGAAGTAATCAAATCCTGATCTGATGACATTTCGTCTCATGACAATGAGACGAAACGGGAAGTGTACCCTTCCAAACAAAAAAAAATATTTTCCAAATCGGTTGATAAATGACGGAGTTATGAGATAACAAACATACAAAAAAACGAATTAAGAACCTCCTCCTTTTTTTGAAGTCGGTTAACATACGTAATTGGTACTGTAAAAGTATTAAAATGAGTCCAGACTTCATCATTCTATGTTTAGTCACTGAGAAGATACTTTGTCTACCTTCCGTCTCCATCCTCAGTTCAGCTCGCTGTCACCATAATATTGTATTGTCATCGGAATTTGACAGGCGTTTCGTTGTAATCAATATAAATTATTTATTATCCACTTCTGGCTGTCTCCTATTTAAGTATTTTCACACACGCTTCGAGTACTCTCATCCCAGAGATTAGTTTAGTTTTACGGAGAACTTCGTCATTATTGCTTTCTTTAGGATAATGATAGTTTGTATATTCAATTGAGAAGCGTGAGAGCGCTTATAATGTTTGTTTGAGAAGAAAAATATGTCATTTGTTTCCTGTAGGCCACGCGGGCGAAGCCGCGGGCAGAAGCTAGTCTTTATATATGGATATGAACTAAAACTTTTCTGGAACTAAACTTTGTGCGCCGTGCCGGGGTATGTATGTACGTCAGGGAGGATATTTGCAGTCACCGTCTCCATGGCTTAGAAGACCGGGACCTGTCGATTTTGTGGGCGCGCGTAGATCACGGTGGCCACACCAAAGTTTACGCGTGCCTTTACAGGTCCCACAGCGGTGACGCGGACACAATCCGGTTATTTGAGCACCTGCAATCGACGACTGGCAAAGTACGGCCTATGGCTTCTCACAACTGGTTCTTTCTCCTACGAGAATCCCAGATATTGAGAGCCATACTAGCTCCTTACTGGACCTTCTGCTGACTACGCGACCGGACAACTATGCAGTGACAGTGGATGCGCCAGTTGAATCATCGGACCACTGTCTCGTCCGGACGCAAGTGCCATGCGCCCGACCTGATTCGCCCCGGCCTCCCGGAAGGCGACGAGTATGGCACTACAAGTCAGCAGATTGGGAACTAGTCAAGACTGCTGCTGCAGCTGATCTTCTGGGCTCTCTCTTTGCCTCGAACTCAACTTTGGATGACGGGGGTGCCACACCGCCTACCCTCCCGCAGTGTGACACCTCCATGCCGGAGATAAGCATTACCCAACGGGAAGTCCGGCGAGAATTGCTTTCTCTGGACGTCCATAAGTCGAGCGGGCCAGACGGCATACCGGCAGTGGTGCTGAAGCGGTGTGCTCCTGAATTGTGTCCTGTACTAACGCGTCTTTTCGCGCTTTCCTTCACTAAAATGAAAGTCCCGTCTTCGTGGCAGACTACCCATGTGCACCCGGTGCCCAAAAAGGGCGATAGATCGGACCCGACGAATTACAGGCCTATCGCCATCACGTCCCTTCTCTCCAAAGTCATGGAGCGAGTGATCAATACGCAACTCCTGAGATACCTGAAGATCACGATTTGTTGAGCGACCGACAATATGGCTTCCGCCACAGTCACTCGGCCAGCATACGGGCTTCCCGAGGGACTATGCAAATGGGTCGCCAGCTTTCTGTCCAGCAGATGCATAAGAGCCGTCGTAGACGGTAGCTGCTCCGATAGCAAGGGTCTGTGCTGTCCCCAACATTGTTCTTACTGCATATCAATGATATGCTGTCTATTGACGGCATCCATTGTTATGTAGACGACAGTACAAGGGACGCTCATTACACGGGCCGTGCTAATATCCCTCGTTCCGAGGTGGAGGAAAGCCGCGCACGGCTGTTGTCCGAAATCGAGAGTACACTAACACATTCAGCGATATCGTCTTGTCGCACTGATTGCGATGTGAGGTTGAGTTCGTTGATAGTGTAGGCTCTCAAGTTTTCGTAGTTTCTAGCGAACAGTGTCCTACTGTTGTCCGAAATCGAGAGTACACTAACTAGTGTCTCCGATTGGGGTCGACTAAACCTAGTCCATTTCAACCCCACTAAGACACAAGCTTGCGCGTTCACCGCTAAGAAAACCCCATGGTCTGTGGCTCCACAATTCCAGAACACGTTCTTGAACATCAGTAACAGCATTGGGATCCTTGGCGTCGACATTTCTAGCGACGTTTTGTTCCGTAGTCATTTAGAAGACAAGGTTAAGCTGGCTTCCAAAAAGCTCGGAGTGCTCAACAAAGCGAAGCAGTACTTCACATCGAGGCAAAGGCTTTTTTTTTATGTTAAATGGGCTTGCCTTTGACCTTCGCCTGACCCCATGAGGAGTTATGACGAGGCCGAGGATGTAGCCGAGGATGTAAATCTAGGTTATAGGTGTCGGGAAACACAGACCCCGGAAGAGAGTTCCACTCCTTTGCTGTTCGTATAAGAAACGATGATGACGCGAGATGTCGACAACGTATGGGTGGAAATTCTCCCGGCGTCTTGTGTTTTGTGTGGCTGCAACTTTATAAGTCGCAAGTCCGGCCTCATATGGAGTACTACTGTCATCTGTGGGCGGGAGCACCTGGATACCAGCTTGCGCCTTTAGACTCGGTTCAGCGACGTGCTGCTAGAATTGTTGACGATCCCGAGCTCACAAACGGTTTAGAGCCCCTCAGTCTGAGGAGAGACAAACTCCTTATGTGTGTTCTACCGCTTGTACAACGGACAGTGTTCTGTAGAATTGTTTAAGATGATGCCCACGGCCACCTTCTACCATCGCAACTCTCGCCATCGACAGGGACTCCATCCTCACATATTGAAACCAGAATTGTTTCGAACTGTGCGGTCTCAAAGGAGCTTCCTTCCGCGGACGCTCAGATTGTGGAATGAGCTCCCTGCCGTGGTTTTCCCAATGGAGTACAGCATGGGGTTCTTCAAAAAGGGTCTGAAGAGATTTCTGCAGGGTCGGCAACGCGTGAGTGACACCCTTGGTGTTGCAAGCGTCCATAGGCTGCGGTAGCCGCTTACCATCAGGCGGGCCGTATGCTTGTTTGCTACCTAAGAAGTATAAAAAAAATAATAAAAAATAGGGATGGGTAACTAGCCGAAATTTTAATAGCTTAGCTAGCCGGCTATATGTGGTGTAAAAGCCAGCTAGCTAGTCCGTTATTTTGGCTATCTAGCTAGAGCGGCGGCGGCTTAGCTAGTTGAATAATGTTCATCTGCGATCCGAGTTCGATCCTTGCCGCTGCAACAAGTCTAGTCTAGATGATAATAATAATAAATTAATGTAATGATATTTTTTTAAATTTACTTTATATTTTATGGTATACTATTTTGAAAAGAAACGACTCTCTCATAGGTCATACGTATTACTAATAAAAACATCGAAAATCAAAAATAAATTCATCTTTATACAGGGTGTTGGTTTGGTCAGCGACAAGCGACCCAGGAGCGGTAGTATAAAAAATACATTTTTATTTAAACCCAATTATATTACAGACTAATTTAAATTAAATGTAAAAAAATAAATAGGTTAGAATTCGTTTTAAATTCGAAATAATAGTAACGACATGCACTCGAATTTTACACTTTCGGGACTCGCACTACTACTCAGTTTCACAGTAAGCGCACGCACACATAGCTACCGGGGCTAGTGGCGGCTAGTAACCTGTGGCGGCTAGGCGGCTACCCGCTGTGTGTGACGTAAACTTCTCGTAATGAGGAGGATTTCTTATGATACCTCTATGGGCAAAATACCTGTCAAATCGTGCAGTTAAGGTTCAAATTGGTTCGAATTATCAACAGTTAGACAGGTAAGAAATCTCGTCATTCTTTCTAGCTAGCCAGTAGCCAATTATCGTGTTGACAGATAACATAGCAGTGGCTATTTTGTGAATAGCCGTTTTTTGGCTAGTTATTAGAATAGCTACCCACCTCTACTACCCACCCAGTGTTGCCAATGCTACGGCAATTGCCGTGTTCTATCTACGGCTTTCAGCCACAAAAATCACAAAATCCACGGCCTACGGCTGCATCCCTGTGGCCGTAGCAGATTCTACGGCTTTTCACAAATTCTGCGATAATTTAATTAATTTATGGGTTGGTATGGTACTGAAGGGCTACTCCGATGCCGCGATGCACGAAATTTTACCATCGTAAAGTGCCATTCTCACTTACCCCCAAAATATTGTTTGACAGGAATTCGAGAGGAACGGCACTATAGGATTGTCGAATATCGAACATCGGTGTAGCCCTTCTGTATCCAATTACGCGTTATAAGGGGTTTAATGTTAATAGCGTGTAAATAATATGAATTTAAAAAAAAAACCTTTTTCTTTAAGCAGTGACACGGCCCACCGTTGGTCTTTTTCCATATAAACACGGCTTTTTTACCTCATGTACACGGTCGCCTAAAAATAAGCATTGGCAACACTGTACCCACCTCTAGTCGCAAATAGGGATTCCTTGGCGGGAAATTGAAAAAAGCGCACGCGGAAAAATTTGAAATTACATTTTGTAATTTTTTTTTTTATTGTGTATAAGAATAAATTCACTTTTAATTAATACCAAAAAAATAAAATGGATGGGAATGAGGGGGGCGGGGACAACCCGCCCAACTCCTCCAAGCGGCTTCGGACTGATGAAGTGAATGATGATAGCGGTGGCGGTGAGCGTTCTGATGTACTTTATGTGCCTTATTTTAAACCTAATTATAAAAGACAGTATCCAGAAAACTCAAATAAAACAGAGTTTAAAGTTTTTGTTGAGCATATCAACCACAAAGAGAGATTGGGCAACAAAAGTCCTATATATCTCAATCATATTTTCACGACGGATGTTAAAGGTGTGATGGCAATACAGCGATTGAATGCAAATAAAATAGCAGTAATGTTCAAACAATATAATACAGCAAACAACTTTCTAAATAACACTGCATTCTTAGAAAAGTACAACGTAAAGGCTTACATACCGGCTACCCAAATAGAAAAAACTGGCATCATAAGATTTGTCCCAGCAAATATCTCAAATAAGGACTTATACACTAAGTTGAGTTCCATTTACGAAATTATCTGTATACGACGATTCACAAAAAAAGTAGGACGGGACAGAGTTCCTCTGCAAACAGTCAGTATCACTTTCTTATCCAATATCTTACCTGACAATGTACAATATGATCTATTCTCATACAGGGTATTTGAATATATCCCACCGCTGCAACAATGTTACAAATGTATGAAATTTAATCACTCGGCTAAAATATGTAATGGCAAACAGAAGTGTTCGATCTGCTCTGGTGAACACTTTTACAAAGATTGTGATAAACCTAAAGAGATAAATAAAATAAAATAAAATAAAAATAAAAAAGCCTTTATTTTCCAAATACATAAAATTTTAGTTTTACTAGTTATTAATTTTCGGATATTTGGACCCCTCTTTGGGTGTAGGCCTCCTCCAGCTTGTTCCAAGTTGCCCGATCTTCCGCCTTTTTCTGCCAGTCTTTTCCAGCCGTGTCTATTATGTCATCTACCCATCTTTTATAGGGTCTGCCGACTTTTCTTTTCCCAATGGGACCCTTCCATTTCGTTGTGGATATTGTCCACCTTTTGTCCTTGTATCGGGCTAAGTGTCCTGCCCAACGCCATTTTAGTTTAAGAGTTTGAGTGAGTGCATCTTGTATTTTGGTTTTGTCTCGTATGTCTTTGCTTCTAATTTTTTGTTTCCTTTTTATTCTCATCAAGCTTCTTTCCATGGCCCTTTGTGTAGTTCTTATTTTTTGTTTGATTTTGTCGGTAAGGGTCCATGTTTGACATCCGTAGAGAAGACTCGGTAGGAGGCACGAATCCATCACTACTTTTTTCAGGTTGATGTTGTAGTTACCCTTAAGTATTTCTTTAAATGACCAGAACTTTTTCCAGGTTATGTTGGCTCGTCTTTCTACTTCATCCTCGTTGTTTGTGTTTTTGAAAGATATCTGTTTACCCAGGTAAATGTAGTGGTAGACATAGTCTATAGTTTTACCTTTGATGGTGATTGGGACTTGATGGCTGTTTGTCATAACCTTAGTTTTACTGGCGTTCATGTGCAACCCCACTTCTATGCTGACTTCGTCCAGCTGGCTTATCATCTCTCCAAGTTCTTTGGCAGATTCTGCTATGACAACTATATCATCTGCAAATCTCAGATGATTGAGATAGTTGCCGTCTAGTCTTATGCCCTTCTTTTCCCATTTCAGCTTCTGAAATATGCATTCCAGGACCGCAATAAAGATCTTAGGCGACAGAGGATCTCCTTGTCGTACCCCACGTTCTACTCTTATTTGATCTCCTCTTGTCTCTAGTCTAACTCTGCTAGTGCTATTTGCGTAAATATTTTTTATGATGTTGATGTATTTTTGGTCAACGTTGGTCTTCCTAAGCGCCTCCCAGATTGCACTATGGCTTAAGCTGTCGAATGCTTTACTGTAATCGATAAATCCCACATATATAGTTCTGTTGAACTCTTTATATTTTTCAATGACTTGTTCCAGTGTATGTAAGTGATCAGTTGTGCTAAAACCCGCCCGGAAGCCAGCTTGTTCTTTTTGCTGTGATTCTTCAATCGTTTTTGATATCTTTGTTAGTATAATTGAAGAGAAGAGTTTATAGGTACTTGCCAGTAAGCTAATTGGCCTGTAGTTGCCTATGTCCAATGAGTTCCCTTTTTTATACAACAGGATAATGTCGGATGTACACCATTGGATTGGTACTGTCTCTGAGTCTAGTATCATGTTGAATAGCTGCGTGAGATGTTGGAGTAAAACTGGTGCGCCTAGTTTTAGGGCTTCATTGGTCAGGTTATCTGGGCCTGGGCTTTTTTCTAATTTTAGTTTTCTTATATGTTCGTATACATCTTTCTCTTCAATGTGCTCGACTGTTTTGTTTGTTTTAGCGTTAAGTAGCCCATCTTGATCTATTTCTTCCACTGTATCTTTGGGATCCTGTCTTCTGTATAGCTCTTTGTAGAAATTTGTAGCGTGATCTATTACATCTTGTCTTGACTTTGTTTCTTCTTTGTTGTTTTCGAGTTTTTGGATCCACTTTTTATTTAGATTCAGTTCTTTTAGGGCCCTTTTTGTGCTTCTGAATTTTGTCAAGTTTCGAGAAATTACTTCCTGCCTGTGCATACTATAATCTTTCCTTATAGATTTCTTTGTATCTCTGAATAGTTCACTTAGCTTTTTCCTTAGTTCTTTACTTTTATTGTCGGTGAACATTAGTTCTGTACGTTGCTTCATTAGTTGCATTGTGTTCTCGCTAAAGATTTTGTTCTCTTTTCTATGATGGGTCTCGATAGCATATTTAAGACTGTTTATTATGGACTTTTCTATGTGGTTGTAGTAATCCTGAACACTTGGTTGTAGTGTTCTTGTTTCAAGACTGGTATTTAAGTGTCTAATATAATTTTGGACTTCCACGTCTGTTTTTGGTGTTTTAGGTGTTATGTTGAAGTTCTTTCTACTTTTGCCAAAGTGGTTTAGGCTAAGTGTAGCTCTTAGAGGTCTGTGGTCAGAGGAAAACATCACCTTGTTCAGGACTTCATAATTAATTATCCTTTTCGGGTCATTCGACAGTATAAAGTCGATTTCATTTTTAGTGTTTCTATCTGGTGACATCCAAGTCCATTTCCTATTTGCTCTTTTTTTGAAAAAAGTGTTCATTATAGAAAGTTTGTATTCTAGAGCGTAGTCTATAAGTCTTTCACCTCTTTTGTTACGTTTACCATAACCATGCTTGCCCATCACAAGATTTTCTTCTGTTTTAGGCTGACCTATCTTTGCATTAAAGTCACCTATGACGATAACTTTGTTGTCTGCTACTGAGTGCGCTTCTTTGATATCTTCATAGAATTTTTGGATTTCTTCTTCATTTGATTTTTCGGTGGGTGCATACGCCTGAATTATTGAAAGCTCTAGGCCTTCTATGTTAAGTTGCAGCAGTGCTACCCTTTCCGATATTCCTGTGAATTTAGTTATTGTGTCTTTCCACTTCTTTTTTATCAGAAAACCTACTCCATGTAGTCCTTTTGTTTGTCCAATGTAACATAGGATGTAGTCTTTGTATTCCTCTATGTCACAGCCCATTTTCCTTACTTCGCTTAATCCTACTATGTCATGGTTTATGTTTTGCAAAGCATTTGTTAGTTCTAAATATCTTTCTGTTGATGCTAAGGATCTCACATTGTAGCAGCAAATTTTGAGGGTATTGTTTTGTTTAGGGTACTGTTGTCTGTTTCTTTGCTCTTCTTTTTGGTTTTGATATTTGTTTAGGTTTGTATGCTCGTCTATTGATTGTTGTTGTTCCTGTCTGGGTTTTAGCAGTATTGGTTTTAAATGACACTGTATTTTTTGAGTTTTCGGTGATGTTGTTACTGGAGGGTGGCGGTCGTACTTCCCCACGGTGACCGCTTGCCGGCTTGGGGAATGGGTGTTTTTCTTTGCTATATTGTTTGTGTTGTTGATTCTCCGGGGGCCTTTCTTTTGTTGCTATTGTTCGTTTGTGCCGGTTATTGAGTTGGTTCGGGGACGTACCATGTATTTAAATGCATTTATTTTGTTTATTTTGTTTGGGGCTCTAGTTCCCGATTCCTCTTCAGCGTCTCTGTTTGAATGTGTTGGAGTTGTAGACGGTGATCGTTTTCTTTTTTCCTGGCTAGTTTTTTCTTTTACTATGAGTTTATCATATCGAATGATTGCTAGTTTCCCCTTTTTTAATTCCTCCTGTTTTCTTACTTTTAGTTCTTTCCTTATTTCTAGGATGTCTTTAGGGAAATCCTCGGTTGCATACGTATTAGTTGGGAAATTTTTATTATTCTTCAGGATTTCTACTCTTCTCCATGCTAGCGTGAATTTTACAAGAATGGGTCTTCTTTTCTCATGAGATTTTTTACCCAATCTGTAAGCATCGCTTATTTCCCATTTGTCGAAGTTTTCTAGACCACCGGCCTTTCCTGCCTTGTTGAGTGTATCCAAGACCATGTCTAGAAGTTCCGTGTTGTTGGTTTCAACTTCGTTTATTCCGTGGAGTAGAATATTATTTTTTCTCACTTCCTTTTCTAGGCTGTATACTTTGGTCTTCATAGTTTTTATTTCGTTCTTTAGTTGTAGGTTTTCTTGCACTAAGGGTTTTAACTTTTCATCCATGGTGGTTGCGATTGTTTTTCGAAAGTTGTCTGCAAGGGCGTTTGATTGTTTGAGAAAGTCGTCTCTTATTTCATTCATTTTTTCATTCATTTGTTCAGTTATTTTCATAACTAACTTTTCCATTTGTTCGTCCATGCCTCGTTAGCCTTCAGTTTCTGCTGATTGGAAACTTTTTATTTTTCGTTGGCAACTCAACTTTTATGTGGGTATCCCAAAACTTTGTTTATGGCGCTTTTCTACTATGGCAACACAGCATCGATTGTCACTTTGACACTGTCAAACGTCGGAAGTTGTAAGTTCGACGTTATACATTATATTTATATGTATGTAGAATGTAGCACCACTTTTTAGCACTTTATTGATATTTCCAGCAGGTTATTTCGATCAAACACTTGTAATTTGCTTGCCGCGCACTATGGGTAGTAATCGGAGTTCGTTTTCGTGAAGGAACAATTAGTTTTAGACTCGATTTCCACTTAAAATCACTGCAGGCACAAACAACGTTTTTCTCTTGTCACTCGCCCAACCGGAAATCTAAAGAGATATGTTGCGCTAATTGCCAAGGCCCACACCTAGCAATAGCAAGAGAATGTCCCATTAAATTAAGAAAAATAGAAGAAAAGAAAAGTAAAATAACATACGCGAGTATCGCACAAACAAAGTCGATCGAATACCCTGCATTGCCATTGTCTAAGAGTCAACTTGTAAATCCCCCTGTAAATAATGTAAATATTCCAGTAAATACTGAAAAGAAAAATGTTAAAAAAAATGTTAATAACAAGCCTGCTGCACAGGCGCTGAACCCACAAGATCACCCTATGGACTTCATTGCCCAGGTTATAGCTAATAAAGAAGTACGAGCGGCCCTAGTAAAAACATTGGTAGAGATTGGTAATAAGTCTGATCCCACCCCAATTACTTCATTATTCATTGAAGAAATATTAGTTAAAAATTTATCCCCATAATGGATTTAAGTCCCCCTAAAACGTCCCAATTACGGATTGCGCAGTTTAACATCCAAAGTGCCAATAGTAAAAAGCCCTTATTAACTAAGTTTATGCTAGAACAAAATATTGATGTATGCTTGCTTAATGAAACTTGGTTTAAAGACCATCACAATTTTAGAATCCCCGGTTATAATCTCCATTCCAGAACATCTAAGAATCCTCACAATGGTGTAGCAATATTAATTAAACCAGAGACTAAATATAATATTTTAAACACAACATTCTATGAGGACATTCAAACTATAGCTATGTCAATATCTACCGAGCGTGGCAGTGTGACTATACTCTGCGTATATTGTCCTCCTTCCAGTGGGCACATAAGATTGCATAGACTGCGCAATATAATTCGAGACCTACCTAAACCTATTTTTATAAGTGGTGATTTTAATGCTCACCATATTGCATTTGGTTGCCTATCTACTAAGGGCCGCGGACAAGATTTATATGATGTTATAGATGAGTGTGATTTGTGCATCTTAAATGATGGCAGTTTCACTACAGTGAACCGTCCTAGAACCAACGCTTCAGCCATTGACGTCACCTTTGCTAGCGCATGCTTAGCACCGTTATGCGAGTGGTCTGTGCATGATGATTGTATGGGAAGTTACCATTATCCAACTATAACCGAAATATCCCTATCCATACAAAAATACCAAATTAACCCTCCCATTGATAAATTTTTGTACAAAAGAGCTGATTGGCGCCAATATAATGAACTTTCAAAAAATGCGTTTGGCGATTTTACAATTAATCAAGTAGACCCACTCTCTTCCTATACCGATTTTTGTATACGTCTTGAGTCCCTTATGCAAATAGTTGTTCCAAAGTTCACTAAGTCTGCCCACTTTGCTAGCAGACCTCCAGCACCTTGGTGGAATGAGGTTTGCGAACAAAGTGTAATAGCATCCTATAATGCTTTGAAACTGTACAGAAATGATTCTACAATAGATAACTATATAAATTATAAGAGACTTGATGCATTAAAAAAGAGAACCATTTCTGAGCAGAAGTCAACTGGATGGAATGATTTGTGCAATACTTTTAATAGAACTACCCCTATAAGCAAAATATGGAACATGATTAAGATTTTTAAGGGTGTTAAGTCTAGCATTAGATCCCATAAAGATGAGTTCATACCTACCTTTTTAGATAAACTGTCTGATAATAGTGGTTTAAAAGAGACTAGTAACTTAATCAACTATTTTAACAGTAACAATAATAATAGCAATTCAAAATTTTTATTGGAACCATTTACATGGAATGAATTCACATCAAGTCTACAATCTAGGCGTAACTCAAGTCCAGGTCTAGATAACTTTCCATATATTGTAATTAAAGAACTCCATACATCTGTTCAGCACCTCTTTCTTGACATTCTTAATGCTTTATGGCTCAAACAAATTATCCCTGAATCTTGGAAAACACAGTGTGTTATCCCAATACTGAAGCCTGATAAATCTCCAGAACAGTCCAGTTCGTATCGTCCTATATCTTTGTCCTCATGTCTCGGTAAACTATTCGAAAATATGATTAAAGTCCGTCTGGACTGGTTTGTAGAGGCTAATGGTATCATCCCACATGTGCAGTATGGTTTCCGTCGTGGGCGTAGTTGCGCTGACAGCTTCATGTCACTCATCTCAGACCTGAAACGTGCAAATAATTTAAAATCACACACTGTTTGTGTATTTTTAGATGTCCAAGGTGCTTTTGATAATGTCGACCCAGGTATCTTGGTCAACATTATGTCTAATGTGGGTATACCTGGTCTACTATGTCAGTGGATCTATAATTATTTAAATGATAGAACCTTATATGTTAAGTATAATAACATCTTACATGGTCCTAGAAGTGCATCGAAAGGCACAATGCAAGGCGCCACTCTTTCACCATTACTATATAATTTGTACACATGTGAAATATGTAAATTTGTAAATACTAGTGAAGTAAATATTTTGCAATTCGCAGATGACATTGTTTTGTATAGTAGCAGTCAGAACTTGCAAGTTGCTATAGATAATATGAATAGAGCATTAAATCAGTTGAGTCTATACTATAATGATAGATTACGTTTAAAGATCAATGCTACAAAAAGCAGTTTAATGATTTTTGGTGATGATGATCCATCTAGTGTTATTTCGTATTGTGGAGAATCTATAAACAGAGTACATTCAAAGAAATTCTTAGGAATCATCATAGACCAAAAACTGACTTTCGAAGAACATGTTCGGTATATTTCTAAAAATGCTTTAAGAGCTATTAACATAATAAGATGTCTGGCTGGAGTGTCATGGGGTGCTGACCCCAAAATATTGTCTATTCTATATAAAGCTATTGTGAGAAGTCATTTTGACTATAGTTCTTTGGCATATATGAATAGCTACCATGCCAAAAAATTAGATATCCTGCAGAATAAATCTCTGAGAATAATATCGGGTGCAATGTGCTCAACTCCCATAAGGGCCATGGAAGTAGAGACTAAAATTATGCCACTGATCTTGAGACGTCTCCTACTTGCCGAACGGTATTGCCTTAAACTACTGTACTCTGATAACATGCAAATTATTAACAAGATTATACCTTGTAGAATCAATGTGTCAGGTCCTTTAGCAACTGGTGAGAGCCTCCTTATTGGTAACTCCCCAATGTTGTATCACATTTTTCTGGAAATTGAAAACAACAGCTATAAACTCAAAAAACAGTGCCCTTGGCCCTGCTATTCTTCCCAGTTCAAAAGCATAATGCACCCAATTACAGTAATAGATTCAATTACAAATAATTCAGAGATGTTGCAATTTTTATCAGAAAATAATTACTACACTTTATATACAGATGGTAGTAAGGGTAAGGATTATGTGCGCTGTGCTGTGTATGATCCTCAAAAAAATTCTTCTCAGAGTTTTCTTTTGCAGAATGTTTGTACAATATTCACCGCAGAAGCCTATGCAGTATATCAGGCTCTTCTGCAAATTGGAAATGTAGATAATTGTAAATATTTTCTAATTGTAACAGATTCTTTAAGTTTTATAAGAGGATTGAGCTATTTAAAGATTCACTTTAAAACTAATTTCATTCTGTACATAATTAAAGAATTGTTATACAAATATTATCATACAGGGAAACTAATTTCATTTATGTGGGTGCCCTCTCATAGAGGAATCACTGGAAATGAAATGGCCGACAAAGCCGTTTACGGAGGAGTAAATGCACTCGATGTCTCCGATACTATGTATGTACCTATGACTGATTATGTGAGTAATGTAAGGCTAGCTATAAGTATGTTATGGGAGCAAATGTGGAAGAAAGACCAAGAAACGAAAGGACGGTGGTACGGTAGCATTCAAGAAAACTTACCAGTAAAGCCATGGTATGATAGCCTGCAAAGAGCCAGTCGTGATTTTATTACCACCATAAACCGACTACGTTATGGACATAATAAAGCACCATCACACCTAGCAAAGTTAAATATAATTCAAAGCAATGTCTGTACATTTTGCGGAGTTGAAGAAGGAACAGTGGACCACATTATATTCAGCTGTCAAAAGTTCCTTATTGACAGATTGGTACTCGCGAGTGAACTAAGTGAAGTGTGGCAAAATAATTATAGTGATTTTTCTTCCCGCCCGCCGCCGCTTAAAGAACTATTAAAAGACATGAAAACTTATAAACCAATATTTAAATACATTAAAAATACGGTGGTAAAATTATAAAACTGAAAATACAAAATCTGAAAAGTGGTTCCGGAATAATAAAGTCGTGGCTTAAAGGTCTTAGTAACCAGGCCATAAAATCCCAAAAAAAAAAAAAAAATAGTCGCAAATAGAGGTGTGTAACTCATCAAAAATACGCGAGCTGCATCACAGCTCACGGCTCAGGTGTGTGAGCTGGTTCAATGACTCAGCTCGCAGATCAGCTCAATTTGTACCTATAGTCCACGATACGCGCGCACGCTCACTACGTACCGCGCACCGAATTGAGCCGGCTGAGCTGCCGCGATTCGTTCGACTCTGAGCGGCTCTTTTCATACTTCAGAGTTGGAATTATTTGTCTTTTTTTATATTATCTATATATGTTACATATTTATTTATTGAATTAATTATTATTTATATGTTTTAGAACGAAATAATAATTCGTAGATTCGAATCACAAGAATAATCTATGGAGGGAGTCGCAGATACAATAGGAGTTGGATTGAGCCGTGAGCTAGTCATTTTGTTGTTGAGCTGTAGCTCAACGGCTCAAACCCGTGTGATCTGATTCATTGAGCTGGTTCAGAGCTGAGTTACACACCTCTAGTCGCAAACAACAACCAACAAAAACAAACAACATTTATGGACAGACCGAATTTCTTTTCAGTATTATAATAAATCAAATACAATTTAAAATAGGTACCTATTTTATATAAAAAATAAAATGTCTAGAAGCTACTTCCAAAACCACTACGATAAATGTACTCTAGAAGCAACTGAAAATATTCTCAACGATTCAAAGGATGGTGTATGTATATTATATTAATTAATGTATAATAATTCAATGCATCTTGCCTATTTTTAAATATCTTAGGATAGCTTGGTGCTGTTAAATATTCGTTCGGCGCTTCGGTTTTGTTAGTAGTTTTCACCATCAGTTACATAATTTCAAAATAAAAAGATATTTTGCTACCAAGTCCTGAAAATGTTTACATGGATTAAGTAGGCCTTAAGAGATACATAAAAAATATGTACTATGTAATAATATAATAATAATAATAAACATATTTATTTGACGAACACATTAAAACTTAATATAGTTAACAATATTTGATTTAAAATCAACCAGTAGGTCTGTGCCGTCAAAAAGGCGCAGCTCAGCATGGTGCTACTGACTACTGTCAGCAGCGCTGATTTTCAGCCGACGCCTTTAGTGAGTCACGGTCGTAAGTACTCTTGGAAGGGGAGATTTCTCCCCTATACAAAGTAAACGCAGTAAATCAGGTATATAATATAATAAATAATATTTTGTTAATACGTCATGCGGTAAAATTAATATAGACAGATTCTTTTACATTTCGAATTAGGTATCTATCATACATTGTACTCGTAATACTTTACATAAATAACTTGCCAGTAGTTCAATTGTATATAGAACCTTTAACACGCCCCCTCAATTAAACTACTGAAGCCCTAAACCATTAATAAACTTATTATGTTTACCCACAGGTAATGCTTTCGTTAAAACGTCAGCCAGCATCAAATCTTTCGGCACATGCTTTAACTCTATGACATTATCCCTGAGTACGTCCCTGATAAAATGGAACTTTATGTCTATATGTTTACTACGAGCATGATAAACGGGATCTTTAGTAAGATAGATCGCCCCCTGATTGTCAGCATAGACAGTAGTTTTAGATAATTGTAAACAACCTATCTCCTTTAACAAACTACTTAGGTAGAGAGCTTCTTTCATTGCCTCACTAGTACTAATATATTCAGCTTCAGTAGAAGACGTAGCTACTGTTCGCTGCTTTTGAGATCTCCATGTAATAGCTGCTCCTCCTAATATAA
Organism: Polyploca ridens; assembly: GCA_951394255.1. Taxonomy (NCBI): domain Eukaryota; kingdom Metazoa; phylum Arthropoda; class Insecta; order Lepidoptera; family Drepanidae; genus Polyploca; species Polyploca ridens. The sequence continues at coordinate 9,274,251 of OX596247.1, forward strand.
AAACATAACCAGAATACGATCTTCTATCTAATAGACAATTCCCCCAATCCTATCTGAATAGCCTATCAACGAATGACCATCCTTTTTAAAAGTCAGACGATAGTCAATTGTTTTCTTTAAATATCGAAGAACCCTTTTTGCCGAAATCCAATGAATGTGAGTAGGACAAGTCACAAATTGAGCTAATTTTGAAATTGTATTGCTTATGTCAGGTCTCGTACCTACGCTCAAATACATTAATGTACCTATCAATTCACGATACGGCCATCGTTCTCGATTTATACAAACATCATCTAGGTTTTCTTCCTTTGGTTTAGTAAACTTCAAACCAACTTCGAATGGAGTGGATACAGTCTTGCACTCTTCCATACCATACTTCTTTAGTGCATCTTTAATATACTTCTGCTGTGATAGACTTATAACTCCGTCCTTTTTCTCAATCTCGATACCTAAACAGTATTTAGCCGGTCCAAAATCTTTCAGCTCAAATTCTTCGGCTAAATAGGTTCAAAGAAAGGGGTTAGAACCTTTGTGGCATAGCTAGCCGCCGCCATTTTAGTTTTTTTTCAATGTCGCGGCGCACGATGAAACTAGTATATATGGGTAGAGGACACTTATACAAACAAAAAATGTTAATCAATATGGTGGCCTAAAGTGTCACGTTTCCGAGATATTTGGAGGTAAAGATCGCCATATGAGAATTACGACAATCATTAAAAATTTACTTATTACGTGTTTATATGCATTCGATGGTATTCAAATAATAGTTCCCAGGTTGATTTATCAATTTTTTAGTAGAGAGTTTAACTAGGAGCACGAAAAACAATATTTTTAATTACATACCTACTAAACAGCATCGTAATATTCGCTATGAACCACAATGTCGTCAAAGTAGCTCGGATCGTGACTTGTTTTCCATCTTGTCATTATTATACAAACAAAAATGACAATACTTGTCCTAAAATCTCATGTTACCAAGTTAATTGGAACTAAAGATCGCTAAGTAATGCTCCCTGGGCGCCAAAATTGCAATAGCGACGTAATATTACATTATGATACATGTGTGCAAAGTTGGTTATTAATACTCGAGGCGTATTAAGCGCGTGAGCCGTAGGCGAAAGCAATAAGTGAGCCGAGAGTGTAATAATCAATGCACACGCGTGTCATACGACGTTTTTCAACACACTTGCAAGGAAAAAACAGACATGTATTTTTTTTTGATAATAATCAAATCAACACAATGAGAACGTTTACAAATATGGCACGCAAGGTTTTTTTTGACAGCGGTGAGCTGTCAAACTATTTTACCCGTTTAAATTAAGAATGCTTGGTCTACACATATCACTTGCAGTGAGGTAAAAACTTATCATAATCGGAATTATACCTTCATAAAACTGTGCAGTAATGTAAAGTAAAAAGCACAAATGGGTAATAAGCTGCATTAAGATACTAAAAGCGGTGCAATAAATGTTATTTTAAGAGCGAGTGTGTTGAAAATACATAAAAAAACCCAGTCCCGCGGCCGGCCCGACCCGACCTAATAAAACTTCTACCTAAATGAAAGTCCCGTCTTCGTCGAAGACTGCTCACGTGCACACAATGCCCTAAAAGGGGATAGATCAGACCCGATGAATTACAGGCCTATTGCCATCACCTCCCATTTTCTCCAATGGCATGGAGCGAGTGATCAACACGCAGCTCTTGAGATACCTAGAGGATCAAGATTTGTTGAGTGACCAACAATATGGCTTCCACCATAGTCCCTTGGCTGGTGACCTTCTAGTGTATATCTATTTGATGTGTCTATGTATACACTAGAAGGTCACCAGCCGAGTGGTCACTCGCCATCGAGAGTCAAGGTGACGAAGGCGTTCGATCGGGTCTTTCACTGGGGTCTTCTAACGAAGTTACCAGCATATGGGTTTCCCGAGGGACTATGCAAATGGGTCGCCAATTTTTTGTCCAGCAGATGCATACGAGCTGAGAGACATAAATGCTGGCGTCCCGCAAGGGTCTGTACTGTCCCAAACACTGTTCCTGCTGCATATCAATGAAATGCTGTCTATTGACGGCATTCATTGTACAGAGGACGCTCATTGCAAATATTCTGAAATCGAGAGCACACTAACTAGTGTCTCCGATTACGGTCGACTAAACCTAGTCCATTTCAACCCCACTAAGAGTCAAGTCGTTCACCGCTAAGAAAACCCCATTTGCTGTGACTTCACAATTCCAGAATACGAACATCAGTTAAAGCATCGGGATCCTCGGCATCGACATTTCTAACGACGTCAATAGGCCGTCTAGAAGACAAGGTTAAGCTAGCTTCCTAAAAACTGGAAGTGCTCAACAGAGCGATGCAGTACTTAACATCGGGGCAAAGGCTGCAACTTTACAAGTCGCAAGTCCGGCCTTAGATCGAGTACTGCTCTTTCCTGGATACCAGTTTGGGCCTTTAGACTCGGTTCAGCGACGTGCTATTAGAATTGTCGACGGTCCCCAGCTCACAAGCGGCTTAGAGCCCCTCAATCTGAGGAGAGATTTTGCCTCCTTATGTGTGTTTTACCGCTTGTACAACGGACAGTGTTCTGTAGAATTGCTACGGCTACCTTATACCATCGCAAGTCTCGCTATTGACGGGGAGTCCATCCTCACACATTGGAACCAATATAGTTTCGAACTATGCGGTCTGAAAGGAGCTTTCTTCCGCGGACGCTTAGACTATGGAATGAGCTCCCGCCGTGGTTTTCCCAACGGAGCGTGGGGTTCCTTAAAAAAGGTGTGAAGATATTTCTGTAGGGTCGGCAAAGCGCGAGTGATACCCCTGGTGTTGCAAGCGTCCATAGGCTACGGTAAGCGCTTACCGCTTAGGCATGCCGTATACATGTTTGTTTGCTACCTAAGTAGTTTAAAAAAATCCTTTTATTTAAAGGTTTGAGGTCACGGCTTGTTTTTATTATGTATATTATTTTATTTTTAAAACTGTGATGCAATAATTAGTTGACCACAGTTTATTGCTTAAAAACAATAACATAAATTGTACTTAATCAACTTTAAACTATTGTCATTCTTCTCATATTATTTATACATCGATATTCCAAAATCTCGGTAACATTATATTTTAAGACAAGTATTGTCATTTTTGTTTAATAACGGAGACATGGAAAACAAGTTAACAAGTTTATATTCTAATAAAAAATTAAATCAACCTGGGAACTATTATTTGAAGACAATCTAATGCATATAAACACGTAATAAGTTCATTTTTAATGATTATCGTTATTCTCATATGGCGATCTTTACCTCCAAATATCTCGGAAACGTGACACTTTAGGTCACCATATTGCTTAACCTTTTTTGTTTGTATAAGTGTCCTCTACCCAAATATACCACTTACACCGTGCGCCGCCACATTGAAAAAAAATCAAAATGGCGGCGGGTGGCTATGCCAGCTCCCATACAAAAAAGTTCGTACCCCTTTATTTCTCAAAAGAACATAGTTCACTTCATGAGAATTTACAAAATTTACTTAAATATATTTGACACGTCCAGTAAAAATCTTAATAAAATAACAAAGAAAAAGTAAATAAAAAGTAGACATTAAACAGTTAAGTTTTAAAAAGAAAATCTTAAAAACAATTTGTAAACAAAATAATGATTTTGTGTTTATCAAAGATAAACTATTATATGTTAGAAAAAAAATATGTATAAATAAATAAGCTGTCACCAAAAAACTAGAACAAAATAATTGAAAACTGTTTTACAGAAACTTAAACCGACTTCAAAGTACACTAAGAAGTAATCAAACCATGACGTGATAACAATGGGACCGAATAGGAAGTGTACCCTTCCAAACAAAATAATTTTCCACATCGGTTACCTCCTCCTTTTTTTAAGTCGGTTAAAAATACAACCAAATCAAAACAGCAGAGGACCTAATTTATAGAATATGACATACTCATGACATACTCTTTTAGCTTATGTTTGAATAACGTAAATGATTTTAGGTCCTTTATATCTTGAGGGACCTCATTATATAATTGTGCACCCTCAAATTTAATATTCTTTTTTCCATATTGTGTTCTGGGAACGTTAGTTATTAATTTATTATTATTTCTTAAGTTATGCTTGTGTGACTTTTTAACAAACTTTATTTGGGAGTGAATGGTATTATCAATAATTTTTCGAATTAGAATGCAAGTATTGTATACGTAAAGTTGCTTTATATTCATTAATTTTGTTTCGTTATATAATGTTGTTGTTGGAGTAAGAAAATCATAATTGAATAGCAGCTTTACAATTTTATTTTGAGCAATTTGTAGGTCCTTTAGTGTTGATGGAGGGGCACATCCCCAGATCTCAATAAGGTAAACAAGGTGCGATTTCACAAGGGAATTGTATATTGTATATTTAACATTTCGAGGAAGATTATAGACACATTTTCGTAGGCTACCCATAAGAGACATAATTTTGGAAATTATATGATTAATATGAGGGGTCCAAGACAATTTATTGTCTAGTCTTAATCCCAGGTATTTTTCACAATTACTTCTTTGAATGTTTTGGTTATTTATTGTGAGCGGGGTAAAGTTATTAATTTTTTTATTTTTAGCTGAAAATATAATATATGAGGTTTTTGATGTGTTGATAGTTAAAAGGTTATAGTTAAACCATATGAATAGTTTATTTAGATCGGCTTGTGCGTTTGAAATAATATCGTTTATTGAATGCCCAAAGAAAAATAAACATGTATCATCAGCATACAACGTTATTTGTCCGGTTAAACCAATTTCATTAATATTATTTATGTAAATCAAAAACAAAAGTGGACCCAATATTGAACCTTGTGGTACTCCAAAATCTATAGATCGCATACTACTCATGGCATCACCTATTTTTACAACTTGATACCTGTTATTAAGATAAGAGTTAAGAATCTCATATGTTTTACCGATGATTCCAATACATTTGAGTTTCTTGAGAAGGATGTCATGACTGACGGTATCAAATGCCTTTTTTAGGTCTATAAAGACTCCCAGTGCTATATTTTTCTTATCAATAATGTTCTTTATATTAGTTACAAGGTCAATTGTAGCAGACAAGGTATTCGATTTTGGCCTAAACCCAAACTGTCGATCAAATAAATAATCAATTTCATGTAAATACTTTTCCAATCTAACATAAATTAACCTTTCAAAGATTTTTGATAACACCGGTAATACTGATATGGGTCGATAGTAGGGAATGCAAACCGGTTTCACCGAAAATCGAAAAACCGGTTATTCGTTACGGTTTTGACCAACAAAAAAACCGGTTTTACATAACATCAAAACCGGTTTTTCGGTTATTTTCGGTTTTTATATCAATGTTTGGAAATACTAAAAAAGGAAGATTTGCCTCCGTTTTGTAAACTGAGTGCAAAGCAGTGAGTATTTTTGTGATGAACTAAAGTGTGTTGATGTGTAGTGTGTTGAGCTGGTAAGAAAATAACTTATAATGATTATTATTTTTATGATATAAAATATGTTAAGCTTGCACTGGCAACATAACGGTTATCACTCGCACGTTGCCAACCCTCAACCTTTTTGAAGTGGGGAGCTCATTCCACAGCCTGAGCGTCCACGTTAGGAAGGTGTCCCGTCGGTGACTACGATGGTAGAAGGTAACTGGGCATCAGGTCAAACAATTCTTCAGAACACTGCCCGTTGGAAAAGTGGTAGAACACACATAAGAAGGCAGTGTCTCCTCAGACTAAGGGGCTTTAAAACACTTGTGAGCTCGGGATTGTCGACAATTCTAACGGCACGTCGCTGAACTGAGTTTAAATACCCAAGCTGGTATCCAGGTGCCCACAGAAGACAGAAATACTCCATTTGGGCCAGACTTCCGACTTATATAGTTGCGGTCTTTGTCTCGATAAGCAGTACTGCTTCGCTTTCACTTAATCACACCGATTTTTTTGGATACCATGTAGATGACTTTGGAACAGAACGTCTCGCTATAAATATTAATGCGAAGGATCCCAATGCTTTTCGTGATGTTGTAGGACATGTTCTAGAAATGAAGAGCCACATCAAATGGACTTTTCTCAACGGTGAATGCGCAGGCTTGTGTGTGACTTAGTGGGGTTGAAATAGACTAGGTTTAGTCGACCCCAATCGGAGTCACTAGTTTGTGTACTCTTGATTTAAGACGAAGTCCTTCGCGCCTTTTCTCCAATATAGAACGAGGGATATTTGCACGGGTCGTGTAATGAGCGTCCCCTGTAATTTCATCTGCATAGCAATTAATGCTGGCAATAGAGAGTATATCATTGATATGCTGGAGGAATAGTGTTAGGGATGATTCAGAGCCTTGCGGGACGCCAGCATTAATGTCATGCTATCGGAGCCACTACTGTCAATGAAGGCTCTTATGTATTTGCCAGACAGCAAGCTGATTGATTGGTGTTATTTTTTACCCGTCTGCACGACAACAAAGACTGGGTAATATTTTTTTTTATCTAAGGACAACATTCTTATAGTAATAATCACGTTTTTGTGTACACGCAAGTTGCTGTGCCGCTATTATAAGCCATGTTCATAATATTACGTGTGAAATGAATATTATAACGTACGAAACATAATTTAATTAATGTTTAAATAAGTACTTCTTAATTACTGATCTATTTTTAACGTAAAGTCATCATATCTCATAGCAATTAAAAACCAAGCAAACGTGATATGTTTTTATGATTTCATTCGTATAAAATAAAATCAAAAGCAACGAACTGTGTAGTCTATATAAACGAGTCTCTGATGAAAACGAATCTACAGAGTTAAATAAACTATTATTTCCATCAATTTGATGAAAAAGAGATGGATGAATTATATGAAAGATGATAACCGATAGAAGGGACGAATTGAAGAAGCGTACATATTGCGCAGATCCCAAATGATTGGAAACAGGGCAGGCAGATGGTGATGATGTTTCTTTTATACCCACTTCATTACCTTTAACTGATAATAATTCCTCAGTTTGCGATTTTTACATCTTAGGCACGGTTAGTATCTATAATTCGAGCTATAGAAATAACGTGAAAAAAAAACGAGCTAACATTGAAAAAACCGGTTTAAAACCGGTTAACCGGTTTTTACGTCTGATAACCGAAATAAAAACCGGTTTTCATTTTGCCACGGTTTTGCATTCCCTAGTCGATAGTTACCCGGATCAGTTTTTACAGAAGATTTAAATACAGGGCTAACTTTGGCAATTTTCAAACTGTCGGGAAAGATTCCAGATTCGAAGCATTGGTTTATACAATTTGTCAGTTCGGGTGCAATTAGTTTATTTATGCATTTAATGCTTTTAGTAGTTATGCCATCTATACCAGAGCTACTATTAGAATCTAATTTTTTTATTACATTAATTACTTCTTCAACAGAACATGGTTCCAAATTAGTTAGGGATTTTCCACTTGCCAATGTTTTAGTTGGCAATGTGTTTGTTAAGTTGTTGTGATATTTTTGTGGTATTTGATCAGCCAGAAGCTTGCCCACCGAAGAATAAAATTTGTTAAAACTTTCACACACTTGAATAGCATCAGTAATTACATTATTTTCGATTATTAATTTTGGGGGGTTACAACTTGTTTTAATTTTATTATTACTTAGTTCATTTATGAATGACCACATTTTTTTCGGGTTATTGAAACATTTTTTGAATGACTTAAAATAATAACTTCTTTTATCAGCTTTAATTTGATCATGTACTTTGTTTCGTTGTATTAAGAATTTTAATCTTACAGCAGAATTTTTAGGACTTGATTTTAGTTGCCTCCACAATATATTTCTTATATTTATTTCATATATAATGTTCTTATTGATCCAATCCTCTGTTGGTAAATTCAATATTTTTGTTTTCTGTTGTTTGTTTGCCTCAATCTGCATCTTGATATAATCTTCTAGTTCGTTGTAATTTGAGTTTGTTTTAATAGGATTTGCTCTCTGGATACTTTTGTATAAGGAAGTATAATTTACAGTGGAGTAGCGTACTTTCTGCTTTGGTGCACGTTTAGTTTTCCTCATTTCAAAATAAATATTATGATGATCCGATATGGATGATTCGATAGTTGCAAAATAAAAATTGTTTTTTATAAGGTTAGTGCAAACGTGGTCCAAAATTGTATTTGAAGTAGGAGTGGTGCGTGTAGAATATTTTTTATGTATTTTATTCATTATCTTATATCCATTTTCCCTTATCATATTTAAATAATTTGCGGTAGGTCGATCAGGGTGCAATATATCTAGGTTAAAGTCACCAAACACAATACACCTTGTATTCTTCCGTAGTAATGTTGCGTAAAATTCTATAAAATCGTTTGGATTTGTGTCAGGGGGCCTGTACACTAGACCCACCTCAATTGCATATTTTTCCAAGTAAATCCAAATATAGTTATTGCCATCGGAGTAGATTTGTTCAGTAAAAGTATGTTTGATATCATTGAGTACAAAAATAGATACTCCACCACCACGGCGATCATTACGAAAATTAAAATAATGGGTATAATTAGGTATTTGGAGTGATTTCGCTTCATCGGCGCACTTGATCCAAGTCTCAGTGAGTAATACTAAGTGGATTTCATATGTCATACATTTCAGAATGCATTTTAATTCGTCGAATTTTCCAGGTGATAGTATGCTACGTGAATTTACATAGAAAAACCTCAACGAAGTAGGATTAGGGTTCAAGTCAGAATATCGATCCACGGATTGGTATGCTATAGATTCATCATTAGTATGTAGATTACTTACAGGCATCGTAGTTAGTTTTTTGGATAGATTTTCGTGATTTTTGGTACACCCTTTATGTACTTAATAGATATATCACTCTCACCATTTTCAATACGAGTTTTCAATTCTGATCGGAGATCGGCCAAGTACTTTTGTTGATTCGGTGTAAGATCAGAGAAAATTTTAATCGTACCTGGAAGCTTAGATTTATTACGAAATATATGTTTAGTAATAACTTGAGACTCAAAGCTGATCTTAACTAGGCGATTCTTTTCCGGATCATATTTTCCCAAGCGCAAGCATTTTATAATATTAGGATGATTGTTATCTGTGTAGATGCTGCTTAAAAGTTTTGCTATTTCCTTCTTCTCATAATTCTGTATTTCTGAACCACAGATTTCTCTCGATTCTGGTATTCCTAAGAATATTATATTATTTTCCCTCTTTTGCCTATCATGTATCTCTTGTATGATTAAATCGTTAGTGTTAGTGGAATATGGCGTCATCATCAACGAGCCTATATCGCTTTCTACTTTTTGAATTTTTTGTTCACTAGAAATACTCTTTTCTTCCAAATTTGACAACTTAGTTTTAATTTCATTTTGTTCCGAGTTCACGTTATCCAAACGAAACGTAATACTTTGAACATCTCTCTTTACTTCGTTAATGTCATCACGAATTAGGGTCAAGCTTTCTTTTTGATTCTGGGCAAATTTCTCTAAGAAATCCATCATATCGGAGCGAAATTTGGACATTTCCTCTTTAAAATTTGTATCTAATGTGGATATCTTGGTGTGAATTTTGGATAAGTCTTCATTCACATCCGTCTCCATAGCTGACTTTTTTCTTTTAATAGTTTTCCGTAAGGTTGTTGTCGCCGGTACGTCATCGTCATTTTGACCTAGTTTCCTTAGATCGGGGAATGAAGAAGCGCTTGCACAATGTTTGTCGGCTGGCGATCGTAAAGTACTCATTTTTATTTTGTCGTATTAACCACCCAAAAATGCACGTAATTAGTATGTAGTTAAGAGCTATAATTGTTAAATCGAGAAGCAATTATCAGGTGGCCGAAGCGATACAAGCAGGTAGCCGGTACCCGGGAAGGGTCGCCTATTGTTCAACGCGCTCACTGATTCACATAAATAAAATGACTTTATTTAGTTCGCACTATTACTGGACTATCACTGTTATTTGTATGTCAATACGTATTAGATTTCTGTGTTGTGATTTAATTATTTTGTTATGAATATCGACACACGTCTGCTCGCGACGATCACTGGACGTAAGTCCTTCTTAAATATCTCTATCCACTTGATATCCTGGGACGCGACTAATATATCATCAACATATATAATAACAATCAAAATAGTTCCATCTTCCCTTCGCTGAAAATATAAACATGGTTCGTTTATAGTAGGCAATAAATTCATACTTCGTAATTTCTCATCCAATCTCAAATACCACTGCCGCCCTGCCTGTTTTAAACCATAAAGCGAACGCTTTAAAAGACAAGCATCTCCTCCAGCATTGATATCTAATATCATTTGCCTAGCACGCTTCACAACTATTGATTGTTCATCTTCTCTTTGAATAAGCATATTAAGACTATCTTTCAGTACCTTTGGTACCTGCATATAAACTTCTTCATCAAGTCGGCCATTTAAGTATGCTGTATTGATATCTAGCTGATGTATTTCTAGATTCAGCTCTACAGCAAGTGCCATCAACAATCTAACTGTTTCTAGTCTCGCTACTGGGGCATACGTTCGGTGATAATCAATCCCATACCGTTGACTAAAACCCTTTGCAACTAAACGAGCCTTTTTCTTGAATGTTTTATCAACATTAAACTTGGTCGTAAGTACATATCGACAGCCTACGATGTCTCTATTTTTAGGTCTTTTCACAATATCCCAAGTATCATTCTTAACTAAACTTCTTACTTCAGAAAAGATTGCCTCTCGCCATTCCTTTTGTTCATCGCTTGATAGCGCTTCTTCTAGGGATATTTCAGTCATTGCAGAAAAATATTCTTCATCTTCTTTAGGATTGTTTACTTCTTCAACCATCTTATACACCTTTCTAGGACGCCCACGATTCCCTTTGACAAGCTTGGATCTTCCAGGAGCTCGTTTCAACATCACTTGTTGATCTTCTCGTTCTTGAATTTGCTCGACATCATTTGGGTTGATATTACAACCTAAACCTTCCCCTCTACTAGAATGCTCGCCAGTACCTGAATGCTCTCCTCCTCCCGAGTGTTCGCCTTCATCAGTATGGTCGACATCGCCTGTAGGTTGTCGCTGAATAATTTCATTATTCATCTCAAACTCGACTTCTTGAACATTTGGTCCGTCCTTTGATTGTGTATTCTCGACTCTTAGTTGAAAAATATTTTCTGGCTCTATTCGAATGTTCTTCTGATCCTTTGATGCATTTTCTTCTTTTTGGAATTTAACATCTCGAGCTTCTATTACTCTATGTTCATTAGGTATCCATATACGATATCCTTTGGTTGATCTAGGGTATCCAACGAATATTCCTTCTTTGGCACGTGCATCAAACTTATCCTTTCCTGGTGTTTTATCTAATATATATGACTTAGTTCCAAAGCTAACCATATTATTGAGATCTACAATATTTCTAGTCCATTTCTCGAACGGAATATCACCTTTTAAGCTGCTAGTTGGACATCGGTTGCGCACATAGCATGCGGTCACAACAGCGTCCGCCCAAAAGCCTACAGATAGACCAGAGGATAATAACATGCATCTTGCCATTTCCTGCAAAGTTCTGTTCATACGTTCACTAACGCCATTCATTTGAGGTGTATGAGGAATAGTCAGTCTTCTTTGAATACCTTCACTCTTTAGGAATTCATCGAATTTATGGTTACAATATTCGCCACCGTTGTCACTCTGAAGAAATTTAATTTTCTTCCCAGTAAACTTTTCTGCGAAATTTTTATATGCCTTAAATGCGCTGAACACTGCACTTTTCCTCCCTAATAAATAAACTTCACACCATCGAGAACTGTCGTCAATGAAAGTAACAAAATATTTCGCACCACCCATTGATGCTGTTTTCATCGGACCTACTACATCTGAATGTACAATTCTTAATATTTCATTACACGGACCGTTCGACCTTGAAAATGGTAATGTACTCATTTTCCCCCTAGAACATACATCGCAATTATCTAAAACACGTAAATCTATCTCTTTAATGTTATGACCACAATGGTTTAGTAATTTTGAGAGATCTCTACCATTTAAATGTCCCATACGTTCATGCCACGTACGGATATCAACTGAATTGAAAGCTATGTTAACCTGTTCATTCAAGTCTCTAACATGATAAAGATTCCCAATACGTTCAGCTGTCATCACGGTTTTACCTACCTCATCATTTATATAGGCTTTATCTTTAGTAAAATTTACTTCATACCCATTATCAGTAATTTTGGCCACAGATATCAAATTACTACGAAGATCTGGTACATACAAAGTATTTCCAAAAGTTATTCGCCTTTTGCCTGATGCTGACAACCTTACATCACCCTTGCCCTTCACATCAGTCGACAGATTTGACGCTAGATTCAGCTTATCCTGAAAAGCACAGAAATTACCAGTAAATTTATCTCTATCATTACATAAATGTGATGTAGAGCCACTATCGAGGATCCAGTTATTTGTCATAGACTCACAAATATTTGTAAAATTAGAATTACAACTAAAAAGAATATCAAAATTACTGTCCTCTTCGTTCTTTATTTCTGTTGCACATCTGGATTCATAATTGTCACGCTTCGTTCTGCATTCTGAAGCTTTATGTCCTAGTTTATGACATTTGAAGCATTTGTAAATTTTGCTCGGTCGTGCCTTTTGAACCTGAGTTGGTTGGTTCCTTTTTGGTCCTTGATGTTTCGCATACATTGCTCCATCTACTTTCGTAGTTTCATCTGATTTCAAAATATTACCTTTTTCTAATATTTTAATCTTGAGTATCTCTATATTCGGTAACTCATCTCTGCTTTCCATTGCGCATCTAAAATTCTCATAGTTTTCCGGAAGGCTATATAGTAGCAAAATTGACAGCATGTCCTCGTGTATCGTTACACCCATATCGCTCAGGATATTTGTGGCTTCAAAGAAATCTCCTAGATGTCTTTTCACATCATCAGTCTCTTTCATACGGCTCAAAATCAATTTTTTAAGTAAATTTGACTTCCTCACGGGACCTTTAGAAGCATATACGCTTTCTAACTTCATCCAAATTTCGTGCGACGTCACGCACCCACGAGTGTGTTTCAACTCACCTGGATTCATCGCCATGATAAGGTCAGCCTTTGCCATTTCATCCTTATCTGACCAGGTCTCCGCTGCTTCATTAGATGTTGGCTTTTTAATGGTACCGTTTACGTATTTCCATACCTGATTTTTGACAAGTAAAGCTTGTACTTGAATTTTCCAAGTTTCATAGTTTTGCCCATTCAGCAATTCTATTTTAATGCTTCCCATAACCTCTTGGAAGGGGAGATTTCTCCCCTATACAAAGTAAACGCAGTAAATCAGGTATATAATATAATAAATAATATTTTGTTAATACGTCATGCGGTAAAATTAATATAGACAGATTCTTTTACATTTCGAATTAGGTATCTATCATACATTGTACTCGTAATACTTTACATAAATAACTTGCCAGTAGTTCAATTGTATATAGAACCTTTAACAAGTACACGTATAAAAAAAAATAGAAATGATAAAACAATAAAATAAAATAAAATATAATTGTGTATCTTAAAAATATCTACCTAAAAGTCTCAGATACACCACAGTAACCCACAGTTGGTCGCCCACTGAGTATTTCAGTATGCCATATTCAGTTTATTTGGTACCTTATATTTGAATTTATGAAAAAAGTGCCAATGGTCAGAAACTCATTGATTTCTTATTAGAACACAATCTAAATTTTCAAGAAAAATAAGAATCACAAATGGACATGGATCTGCTGTAATGGAAATGGAAATTATAGCAAGGAAATAGACTTTAGGTACTATATTATTAGTATTTTTCAAAATAAATATATTTTCATTTTCATATATAACAAGCACATTCTCAGATACAATGGTCATAAGCAAGTTGAACTTTAACACCAACCACAGAATGGTTAAAAGCTCTCTCAGATTAAATGATCCAAAAATACCAAGGAAACACATTACACCACACTTTCCAGTTAACCTCAGCTAAGAACATTATAAAGAAATCTCTCACAGAACACAACTTGCAAGTAAACAATTACAATGATGTAAACATCCAGAACTCTAGACACATTATGAAATAGAAAAACAATTGACTTACCAGAATTCAAAATTTAAGAAGCTTATGATATACCAGTTGAGTGACACTACACTTAAGCTCATGGAAGTAAGAAAGTGCTTATTATTAAGATATTGAAAAAAAGAAAACATTAAATTAATAGCTGAACTTAGAAAAAAAATAATAACAGAAACAGGATACAGACAATGAGAGTTTCTTCATTGGGGCGACACAACACGGCACCGGCCACATGCCGTCCACGACATCAGTAGATGCATAATTCTATGAGATTGTACTGCATGCTGTCTCACTGGGCCGGCACGGCCGCGACATGTCGTCGGCAGCAAGTCTCCCACTGGTTTCGTGGCGGCATCTTTATGCATGTGTTGTGTACACACCAGCGTTGTCAGATTTGTTTTCGGGCAAAGTGGGATTTTGAGCCATCTAGAGTAAAAAAAGTGGGATTCTATCGTCGAAAGCGGGACATTCTAAAAAAACCGGCCAATTGCGAATTGGACTCGCGTACCGAGGGTTAAATATGTCAATGTCAGTCTTCACATCTAAGCTATTGTAAAAATTGCACACTCTGACTACATAAGAATTTTGACGATACTTAGTGGAGACTTTGGGAGCACACAAGAGAGGCCACTTACGTCGGGACCGATTTGGAACAGACAGTGAAAACTTACTTAGAATAGCAGGACAGTTGATATCGCCTCGGACTATTCGTGAGAGTAAGAGTATATCAGCTACGTCACGTCGATAATGTAAGGGTAGGATATGAAACCTACGACATCGAGATTCATAGTTATCTTCTTGTAAGTTACTTTTGAAGGAAATATAACGTAAGAACCGTTTTTGAATTGCTTCTATACGATCTCTATAAATTAAGTATTGAGGGTTCCAAATTTGGCTGGCATACTCAAGATGGCTTCCAACATATGCACAGTATAAAATTTTTCGTTGTTAGGCGATGAGTTTCAATAAAATACGAAAGACGTCTTCCATCAATTCTGTTAAGGAATGTTTACGCAAAATTTGAAGTAGATCGGACCAAGGAATCACGTTGTCCCATACAAACTTTGCCCCCGTTTTTCACCCCCTTAGGGGTAGAATTTCGGAAAATCCTTTCTTATCGGATGCCTACGTCATACAAAGAACACACCCTGGAAGTTTCAGGCTCTACGATCAGCGGTTTAGGCTGTGCGTTGATTGTCAGTCAGTCATTCAGAACAAAGCATTTTATATGTATAGATTAGATATGGCTTTGGAAAAAAAATTTGCCTATATACAGGCCTATATATAGTGCACAAGATACATATTTGATTAAAACATCTAACGAAAAATGTTTGACTACGCCATAATAAGTACAGAGTTTTTGTATGAAAAGTATAGCGGGATGCCTGCGCTTAACGCGAAGCTAGGCATTAGGAATGACGATAAGCTGAGAGTGGGGCAGTTTGGAATTGGGCAGAGGAACTCTAGAGGGCAACGGTTGGCCGACTTCATGGAGTTGGAGGGACTCTTTATGATGAACTCCTTTTTCAAGCGGCCGTACAGGAAATGGACCTGGAGTAGCCCCGATGGATCCACCAAAAACGAGATAGACTTTATCTTGACGACAAAGCGGCAAATCTTCAGTGATGTTTCTGTGATCAACAGGGTTAAGACAGGCAGCGATCACAGGTTAGTAAGGGGCACACTGAACCTGAACATCCAGGTGGAGAGATGTCGTCTGGTAAAGTCTACTCTCCGACCCCAATCTGCATATATCCAAGACCCTGAAGCTCGAACTTTATAATCGCTCCAATGCCTGGATGATTGCGTGACGGTGGACGATACAAACAACAGGCTCGTGGAAACTGTCCATGCGGTAGGATCGAAATTCTTTAAGACCCACCGCACGAATAGAACCCAAAAACTCTCGGATGAGACTCAAACTCATGAATCGACGAAGTGAAATGAAGATGCAGTCTTCAGCTGATACAGCCAAATATCGGCAGCTAAATAGGCAGGTCTCAAACGCCATGCGACACCATTTACGCATCTTTAATACATAATGTATCGAAGAGGCAATAAAGCGGAATAAAGAAAGAAAGAAAGAAAAGAAAGAAAAGAAAGAAAAGAAAGAAAAGAAAGAAAAGAAAGAAAAGAAAGAAAAGAAAGAAAAGAAAGAAAAGAAAGAAAAGAAAGAAAAGAAAGAAAAGAAAGAAAAGAAAGAAAAGAAAGAAAAGAAAGAAAAGAAAGAAAAGAAAGAAAAGAAAGAAAAGAAAGAAAATACATTTATTCATCAAAAATCGACGCACATAACATAAAACTGTAGTTAACATTAAAATAATAAAAAGAATAAAACAAACGCTCAAATTAAAAACATAATAGATACTTAAACTAAAAATTTAAAATAAAGACTAAAACTGATTAGGGAAACTCCAAAAAAGGTTCCAAAGTGTTCGCAAGAGACTTGTCTATTGGCTAAAGTCAACTGACCAAGCTGAAGACCGACTCCGGCAACATCATCACGTCTAAGTTGGAGATCTTGAGATAGATAAAGAAGTTCTATGGACAGCTGTACACCTCGTCACAGACACCAGATTCAATTCCGGTTAGTGACGCAAGAGCCAAGTTGACCCGACATTACACCGAAGATATCCTGGACGTCAGCCTGTACGAGATTAGAATGGCTCTGAAACAGCTTAAAAACAACAAGGTGGCGGGTGATGACGGAATTATAACAGAGCTCTTGAGCGGGAGGAAATTTGGTGGTGCTCTTCTTCAAGAAAGGCGATAAGGCCTTATTGAAGAACTACCGCCTGATATCCCTCCTAAGCCACGTTTATAAGCTGTTTTCAAGAGTCATTACGAATCGTCTCGCACGTAGGGTTGACGACTTCCAGCCTCCCGAACAAGCCGGTTTCCCTAAAGGCTTCAGACCACATACATACACTCTGCCAGATTATACAGAAGACTGAGGAGTATAATCGGCCATTATGCCTGGCGTAAGTGGACTATGAGAAAGCCTTTGATTCAGTCGAGACATGGGCGGTGTTACAGATAGGGAATGCAAAACCATGGCAAAATGAAAACCGGTTTTTCTTTCGGCTATGAGAGGAAAAAACCGGTTTTTTAATGTTCACTCGTTTTTTTTTTCACGTTATTTCTATAGCTCGAATTATAGATAATAACCGTGCCTAAGATTAAAAAATCGCAAACTGAGGAATTATTGTCAGTTAAAGTTAATAAAGTGGGTATAAAAGAAACATCAAAGACATCATCACCATCTGCCTGTCCTGTTCCCTATAATTTGGGATCGGTGCAATATGTACGCTTCTTCTATCCGTTATACCAAAATTCACTCGTTTCTTCCCAATAACATCTTTCACACAATCAATCCATCTCTTTTTCATAAAATTGATGGAAATAATCGTTTATTTAACTCTGTAGATCAGATACTCGTTTATATAGACTACACGGTACGTTGCTTTTGAACAAATAAACTTTGGCTGTTCTACTGAGTCGAAGGCAGAAACAGCTGCTAGAAAGCTGGGTATCCTCTCTAAGGTCAAGCGGTACTTCACGCCTGAGCAGTTGCTCCAACTTTATAAAGCACAAGTCCGGTCATGCATGGAGTACTGCTGCCATCTTTGGGATGGATCCGCCGAGTACCAGCTTGAGGCCCTCGACTCAATAGACCGCCGAGCCAGTAGACTCATCGGAGATGAGTCTTTAATTAAGGCGAAACTCACGAGCCTCGACCATCGAAGAAAGATTGCTTGCCTATCGGTTTTCTACAGGATATATTTTGGAGAATGTGCGCAGAAATTTTTCAACCTAATTCCACCATCCCCATTCTTACACCGAACCACAAGACGCCGGGAAAACTCACTCATTTCACCCGTACGTTGTTGACATACCGAAAATACGGACACAGCGTTTTGCATCCTCATTTATAATGCGGACAGCAAGCGAGTGGAACTTGCTTCCGGTATCTGTGTTTCTTGACTCATACAACCCAGAGACTTTCAAGGTCAGAGTGAATAGTTTCCTTCTGGGTAAGCGTGTTCCATCTTAGGCTTCGTCTTCGTCCCTTATGGGAGAGTCAGTTCAGTGGCCAAACGCAAACCCATTTAGTTTAAAAAAAAAAGGTAGGCCTCTAAATGAATATGGACAAGGCAAAAATTCTGTCTAATAATCATATTCCGCCAATGCTGGTAATTGTCGAGAGCACTGTCCTCGAAGTTGTAGACGAGTATGTTTACCTAGGACAAATTGTCCAACTACGTAGGTCCAACTTCGATAAAGAGGTCAGTCGATGAATCCAACTCGGCTGGGCAGCGTTCGGGAAGCTACGGCATATCTTCACGTCCAAAATACCTCAGAGTCTGAAGACAAAGGTTTTCAATCAGTGCGTGTTAGGGGGCGTCCATTAATTACGTGAGGCGTTTTGGGAGGGGAGGGGGGTACAACCGAATCTCAGCCAACCTCACGTGGGGGAGAAGGGGGGTCAAGGCAAATATTGTGAAAGGTTCTATATACAATTGAACTACTGGCAAGTTACCTATGTATAGTATTACGAGTACAATGCATGATAGGTACCTAATTCAAATGTGAAGGAATCTGTCTATCTTAATTGTACGGCATGACGTGTCCAAAAAAATATTATTTATTATATTATATTAGGTCTTTACTCTTTACCTATGAAATTGCCGTTTTGTATGAAAAAATTTAAACGAATTTTTTTCATGTATTTTTTATTTGTATTAATCGAAGTAATCACCCATGCAATCAATGCATCTTTGCCAACGCAGTGGCAACAAATTCTTCAAAGGCATTTTGTACTGCCTCTCGGGTATTGAATTTTTTTCCCGCCAAGAAGTTATCCAAATTCTGGAAAAAGTAGTAGTCTGTAGGCGCAAGGTCTGGTGAGTAGGGCGGATGACGGAGAACTTCCAACCCCAGTTCTTGCAACTTGGAGACCGTCTGCTGTGCAGTATGAGGTCGCGCGTTATCTTGCAGGAGCAGCGGAGACGGGCGATTGACCAATGCTGGTTGGAGATGTGCTAGCTTCTCCATCATTGTGTTCAGTTCTTCACAGTACACATCTGCAGTAATGCTCACCCCGTTTGGTAAGAAGCTGTGATGAATCACACCGGCGCTAGACCACCAAACAGTGACCATTACTTTTCTAGGAGTAAGTTTTCGTTTAGGGCATTGTTTAGGTGCTGAACCAGGATCCAACCAACTTGCTGAGCGCTTGCGGTTATCAAACAGAATCCATTTTTCATCGCAGGTAACAATGCGGTTCAAAATTCCTTCATTTGTGTGTCTGTTGAGCAGTGCAAGGCACGTTTCGACGCGTACTTCGCGCTGGCGATCATTGTGTTCGTGGGGCACCCATTTGTCAAGCTTTTTTACCTTGCCAATTTGACGCAAATGGACCAATATTGTTTTGACGCTTACGTCGAAAGCTGCTGCTAATTCAGCCGTCGATTGTGTATCATCAGCTTCCACAATCGCCTTTAATTCGTCATTGTCGACCAAAGTCTTCGGACGACCGCGAGGTTCATTTTTCAGGTCGAAATTCCCAGAACGGAAGCGAGCAAACCAATAACAGGTGGTGCGTTGGTTTGTAGTGTTAGCTCCGTAAACGTCGTTGATGTTGCGTGCCGCTTGTGCCGCGTTGCTGCCACGACGGTACTCATATTCCATAATTACTCGAATTTTTAACGTATCCATGATGACGAAAAAGATTGAAATGCGATGAAAATGTAACACTAATCAATAAACAAATGACTACTTTTGGAAAAAGAATTCCATGTTTTTAAAATAAAATTAATTTGAAATTAGAATTCTTAGCCAAACAAAAATTATTTTGATTTGAAATGGCCAGTACTGCAGAACGACAATTTCATAGGTAAAGACCTATTATTATATACCTGATTAACTGCGTTTGCTTTGTATAGGGGAGAAATCCCCTCCAAGAAAAATCAAGTTTTTTTTTTCCGCAAGAAACTAGTGTGAATTTTATTAGCTCCCTTTTAAGTACCTATTTAATGTTCGATATTTTCAGTGTGACTCTAGACTACTTTCTAAAAAATAAAATAATTAGAAAGTATGTTGTTACTTTTTATTTAAACAAATTATTATTATTATTCCATTTATTTCCTTTTTTGTACATATTATTTACATTTTTAAATATAGTTATAAAAATAAAATACATTTAAAAATATAAAAAACACACAGCATCCAACGTGTATCGGGAACAGGGTCCTAGTTACCGGTGGTAAGGCTCCAAGCTGAGGAACTTTCTCACAATGCGAGCCGTTTCCAGGAGCACTGCCTTTTGAATCTGGCCCTTGATCCAGCTGCCTAACGCGAGCCTCTTGAGGTGTTTGTCGAGGCTCTTGGCTATAAGGCCATGGGCGGAAACGACTATCGGAACAATGGTTGCCACGTCGATATCCCACATGTCGACAACCTCGTGAACTAGATCAAGATATTTACATTCCTTATCTTTCTCAGTTTTCACAAGGTTCTCGTCATGGGGGATAGCGACGTCAACAATCATTGCACGACGCTCCAGGCGATCTATCAACACAATGTCAGGTCTATTGGCTACAATAGTCCTGTCAGTGATGATAGATCGGTCCCAGTACAATGTGATATGACCATCTTCGAGAACTGGCTCAGGAACATACCTATAGTACGGTACCTCAGATGCCACAAGGCGGTATCTCAGAGCAAGTTACTGGTGGATTATCCTGGCTACTTGGTTGTGTCTGTGCAAACAATATTGAATTTGACTCACAAATATGAAATATTGTAATTACAGATATCAGAAAAATTTCAAAACAAATTACAAAATTTTATGACGACCAAATTACAACTGCTGAGGACAAAAATGGAATGTGACATATTCCATGATGGGACAACGTACACAGGGTCCACTGGCTTAGCACTTTATTACTTTACATGCTCTTTAAAGAATGATGTTACTAATGACCTGTTAAAGGTTTGTTACAATTCCAATACCTTATTCTAATCTAATTGAACTTAAATAAATTTCCGATAATGAGTGGTTTCATTATTTCAGACAGCATTGGAATATATTAATTTAGACAATCTGAAAGGAAGGAGAATAAGTTTCCTATGTGGAGATGCTGGACCCCTTGCATTAGCTACTGTGATTTCTTATAAACTTGGTACTAAACGTCCTGACAGCCTGCCTGATTATAAAACTATGGCACATAGGTAATAAAATGTCATAGGCACTATAACTACTATAGACGAATCCATACTCTTTAGGCTTTACAAAACCGTTACATGCGAAAAGCCACAAGCGCCCGGTGGTACACGTGTAATCAAAACATCTATATTGACCTAGGACTTCCTACCATTAAATAAATTATAAAACGTGCTTCACACAGCTTGGAGTGCTCAATAGAGCGAGGCAGTACTTCACATCGGGGCAAAGGCTGCAACTTTATAAGTCGCAGGTCCGGCCTCATATGGAGTACTGTTGTCATCTATGGGCGGGAGCACCTGGATACCAGCTTGGGCCTCTAGACTCGGTTCAGCGACGTGCCATCAGAATTGTTGACGATCCCAAGCTTACAAGTGGTTTAGAGCCCCTTAGTCTGAGGAGAGACTTTGCCTCCTTATGTGTGTTCTACCGCTTGTATAACGGAGAGTGTTCTAAAGAATTGTTCGACTCGATGCCCACAGCTACTTTTCACCATCGCAACTCTCGCCATCGACGGGGAGTCCATCCTCACATATTGAAACCAGAATTGTTTCGAACTGTGCGGGCTCAAAGGAGTTTTCTTCCGCGGACGCTCAGATTGTGGAATGAGCTCCCCGCCGTGGTTTTCCCATTGGAGTACAGCATGGGGTTCTTCAAAAAGGGTGTGAAGAGATTTCTTCAGGGTCGGCAACGCGCGAGTGATGCCCCTGGTGTTGCAAGCGTTCATAGGCTACGGTAACTGCTTACCATCAGGCGGGCCGTATGCTTGTTTGCCAACTTAGTGGTATAAACACAGATTTATCGATACCGCCCTCAATCGACCTTTATGTAGTATAGGCTGCAACTTACCCATCACATATATCTTGTACTTTTGTGTATGTAGACCAAGGCATGTCCTCGGCATCCTCGACGACATCAGTAATTACCCTTGCCTAATCGAATCTGGCAAGCACCGTCCTGGTCCGTCTCGTCCCGTTATAGCGGCCCGAGCTGCCATCAGTAGTCCAACCGTCCCCAATTATTCGTATACATAGGCTTTGCTTGCTCGACTTGGACAGATAAATTAAGAAAAATCATTAAAACAGTTTTATTCTTCCAGGTTAATGTCCTTATTAACACTTTTAAATGATTCACCCGATGAACTTTTATATGGAAAGTCAGGGTATCTTTATGCATTACTATTTGTAAATAAACATATCAACGGAAAGGAGATTATTCCAGCAAACCATATTGAACAGGTACTGAATAAAATGAAGAGATAATTTCTGACGACGACATAGGTCATACTGGGCGCGCTTATGACGCTCTCACCACATATAATATAAGTTAATACACACTGCCACATATACATCTACATTAACCCGTTGGTTGAAGCGAGGGACGCGCGTCCTATAATGAAAAATGATGTCATTGTTATCATGAAATGTCTTGGAAGAGCGGGATCTCCTAACACAAGCAAATCTTTGCGTACCAAGCCAGAAAAATATCGCAATGTCAGATGAAACAAACTTATGTCTAATCTTCGCGTGGAGATGAGATGGAGATAGCGTGTTTCGCGGCACAAAAATGAACGAAGCGCTTCTTATCTAAATAACTCGTAAAGTATAGAATATTCCAAATAATCGTTAGTAGCAGCCCTAGGTCATATGTTAGTGATATTATTTATCGATTTTTTGTCTTAATTAGATACACCATGAACGAATAAAACCGAAAATTCATTATTATTAGAGGTAGCTTTGTGATTTTTTTCTATCGAGGAAATTTCATTCCATTATGTTTTTGCTCAGGCAGAACCCTCGCGTATATAATGAAAATACCCATATAAAAATATTTTTTCATTTAAATACTATTTACTTGGGTAAATTTCAATTCTAAGATTGTTATTTTGCTTTATACGCAGCCTTAAAAGGATATTCCATAAATATATTGTAACCTAAGATAAGTTATTTGAAATAAATTTATTTTCAATACACTCACTCTTAAATTGACATTTGATGCGTTGATTCGTGCTGTATTCGAGTGTTTTTTAGCATTTATTTTAATTAATATTTTATTAGGTGACTGATAGTATACTTCGATCTGGCAAGCAATTTGCAGCACATATGAAATCAGAAAGTCCTATGCTGTGGCAATGGCATGATAAAATATATTTTGGAGCTGCACATGGAATGGCTGGCATTTTGTATATTCTATTACAAGTAAGTGATGTTTTTTTTAACTGCCCATTTAAGTATAGGCTTGTTTTTATTTCGATTTATACTGTAAACTGTGTATTGTATGCGATTATCTTACTTGCCGTTGTTTTAATGGAGAAATTTGATGATGTTATTTTAACGTACCTAATGCAAATAAGTAAGTAATGATTATTTTAAATTTTTTTTTCATTTTACTTAATTTTTAAATTAACCCATAAAAATCGAAACTTCTCCATTATTTACGATATTTCTTAAAGATAAACATAATAACATAAGAATCTTATAAGAATTGACATATAAGATAGGTATTTAAAGGCGGTTATAACTTAGTGGTTGCTACGTCAAATGCTGTGATGACGGTAGTGGATTCGAATCCTACATTCGAGCTTGAGCTTTCTGTGAAGTAAAGGAATCATCGGTAAGAAAACACCAACTTTTTGTTTTGCACTAAGTACAGCATACTTACTGCCATGTTTAGATACGAACGGCGCACATAGGTTTTAATTTTAAGACTCTGGTTAAGATTCCACCTATCGCGCCGCAGGTCGTGGGTTCGATTCCCACACAGGACAATTTTGTGCATGAACAAATCTGTATGTCCTGAGTCTGGGTGTAATTATGTATATTAGGTACCTATATGTATTATATTATTTATCTGGTTTCAATAGTACAAGCTCTGCTTAATTTGGGATCAGATGACCGTGTGTGAGGAATGTCCGAGGATATTTATTTATAAGAGTTGTGTAATAATTCAATGATAAGAGTATTGTCATGTAAAATCCGGTCAAAAGTCGAAGTTAAATAAAAACCTATTAAAGCCACACATTTTTAACCGACTTCAAGAAAAGGAGGAGGTTCTCAATTCTGATGTTTGTATTTTTTTTTATGTATGTTCGGGCATAATTCCGTCATATATGGACGGATTTGCAAAATTCTTTTTTTGTTCGAAAGGGGTTTATACCGAAATGGTCCCATATAAATTTCATATAGATAAAACTAAAAATTCAAAAATAAATTAACTTTTTGACAAAAAAAAACCGCCTTCAAAGTACACTAAAAAGTATGAAATAACTCCTATCTGACACTGTTTTGAAGTGAGCGAAATCGCATGACGTGTTCTATAGAAAATATTGCAGCCAAAGAATTTAAAACGTCCAGAAGGATAGTCGCCTCTATGGGAACACGAAATAAACAAGCCATAATTGACAGTATTTAAAAGTAATAAGTTTAGGTAATTAAAAGTGACGAAATCGCAATACTTACACATGGAAGTGTTGTGACAGTATTTTAATACGCAAATTGACATTTTTTATTTAATCAGTACAGCGAGTATGACGCAGTGTTGCCAATGCTACGGCAATTACCGTGTTCTACGGCTTTCAGGCCAAAAAATCACAAAATCCACGGCCTACGGCTGCATCCCTGTGGCCGTAGCAGATTCTACGGCTTTTTGCAAATTCTACGGTAATTAATGAATTGATGGGTTGGTATGATACGGGTACCTAAGAGTTACTCCGATGCACGTTTGACCGTCGTATAGTACCGTCCTACTTACCCAAATATTGTTTGGCAGGAGTTCGAGAGGAACAGCACTATACGATTGTCGAATTTCGAACATCGGAGTAACCTTTCTGACAGGGAATAATAATAAGTAAAAAAAATATAAATTGTTGTAATTTTTTTTAAACTAATAGCGAATTGCAAACATTATTAAAATTTATTTGTTTCAAGGATATTAATGTTAAAAACATTTAATTGACATTAATTAAACGTTTTTCCTTTTTTAAGCAGTGACACGGCCCACCGTTGGTCTTTTTCCATATAAACACGGCTTTTTTATCTCATGTACACGGCCGCCTAAAAATTTGCATTGGCAACACTGGTATGACGCGATGACAGCCGTGCGCAATACGAACTGAGAGCGATTTGCTCAGGAGCCCCTCAAGCGGAGTGATATTAAATGTCATGCTTTAGTAAGGCGGACTATCCATCTGGGTAGAGGCACGATGCCGTATGAAAATCTTTGATTGCAGCTTAATAACCGGTCCATAGAAAACACATTTGTAACTTAGGTAGTTGATCCTTCCCGCGCAAGCAGTCGGAACCCAGTCGTTATCTAAACCACATGTTTTCGTTCCCGGCGTTTGTTTTTCTCACTGCATTAGAGTTTGAACTGTATAGTCCGGTCAAGTTATCCCGAAAAATAGGGGTAGGTTAACAAAAATTCGCATAGAGCTGAAAATTGGTACGAATGTTCGGAACACCATTATAAACGAAATGTAAAAAGTCCCCATCGATCCTACACTTGCAAAAAATTTATTCATGGTCAAAGTTCCCAAATATGGGTTTTTTGCGTTTTTAGAATTTTTATGGATTCGATATGTCTGTCTGTCTGTCCGTCCTTATGTCACAGCCACTTTTTTCCGAATCTATAAGAACTTTACTGTTGAAACTTGGTAAATAGATGTATTCTGTGAACCGCATTAAGATTTTCACACAAAAATAGAAAAAAAAACAATAAATTTTGGGGGTTCCCCATTAGGGTACTTCTTATTTTTTGACTTTTGAAGAATAACTGCGTCAACCCGCCATTCGGTTCTATCACCTAAATAACGAACCTGTATTTTTCATTTATTTTTTATATAGGGTTTGAGGGGTCGCTACCTCGAGTCAAAGTTTGAAAAAATGACGATATGATAACTTGCAGCTCATTGTAGATAAAATAGTTATATTCATTATTCAAACATGATAAAAAATAGTAATTAAACTTATTGTCGCATTAGTCCATCCAAGGATACTCGTACCCCTCCCCTCCCTACCTCCTGCAATTCTGTCAATACTTAGAACTGAAACTCATTTTTTTTTATTTCATAATACCTACCCATACGTGTGGGGTATCTATGGATAGGTCTTCAAAAATGATATTGAGGTTTCTAACATCATTTTTTTCTAAACTTCCAACGTGGTAAAATGTGTGTCTAACTAAAAAAAATATATGATGTACGTTACCATGCAAACTTCCACCGAAAATTGGTTTGAACGAGATCTATTAAGTAGTTTTTTTTAATACGTCACAAATCGTAAACAGCAATTTACCTTTCATTCAATATTTTTGGCGTTTTTTCATTTGATAAGTGTGGGTTGTTTACACGCAGTGCTATTAACTATCATAACTATTTTATTGTTACGTAGTTGGCCCTATAACTTTGTCTGCGTTCAATTCCTATCATAGTATATCCGATTTAAAAGAGAACACATACTGCGGAGAGGTCAAACTGTATCTTTTTAACACGCTTTTATTAGCTTCACCTGTATGTATGTATGTATGTAAAGGAATCTTCGAACGTAATTTTCATCGACTTCCAGACGTCAGATTAAACTGAAATTTTGCACACTTATCAAGTACCGATGACAATACAATAATTACCAGGTACCATCGAGCTGATCTGATGATGGATCCGGAAGGTAGGCTGGAACTCCATAACGGAGCAACGTTTCCTGGCCGTGTTTGGGCTTGTTGGAATTGTCATGAAATGAACTTTGACCATGTATGGTTTTCAGGGCCTGATGATGGAGTAGGAGAGTAAGCACTGGAACTCCATAGTGGAGCATCGTATACTAGCCATGTTTGGGCTTGTTGGAATAGGGATGTTGCCTGGATAAAAATATAATAATTCTAATTAGTCCGTCAGTTAGATTATCAAAAAATATTGGACACGTATTTTTTGCTTTACAAAATTTTTAACAATTGACGAAGATAAAGCGTGACTAAGTTCGGGAGTGGGGGCTCGTGACGTCACTTGTTCCTAAAAAGTGTACCACACACTTTTCATTCAAATATTGAACTTAATTACAAAAATTGCTTACATTTAGGCCCTTACGGGATAGACAGAGAATATATTTAGGTTCAATTTTATAATTATTTAACACTTTTTAGTGCAGGGCTTTTTAAAGCGTGTTTTTTTAAACTTTAATTTATTTTACTAAGACTCCGCTGTCCGTCCGTCCGTCTCTATCAGTGGGCCGTATCTCATGAACGGTAATAGGTACTTAGACAGTTGAAATTTTCAGAGAATATGTATTTCTATTGCCGCTATAACAACCAATAATAAAAATGACATAATATTAAAAATTAAAGGGGCCCCCATACAACAAACGTCTTTTTTTTTTGTATTTTATTTTCATAGCACAATGTAGTGTTGCATAGCAATAGTGAAACTATCGATACTATCGTGACCTTGGACAATAGTAAAAATATCGTTAGCGCTATCGATTGTATCGATACTATCGATATCGCAGACCGACTAATACTATTGATAACGTTCATAAGTGCCTTACTAGGGCCTAAATTGAATAAATGACTTTTTGATTTTGATTCAAGGCAATATATTGAATCTCAATACTATCGATAGTATTGAGATTCAATAGTATGTATTTAACTAATACTATCGATAGTATTAATTGTATTTAACGAATACTATCGATAGTATTGTACTATCGATAGCTTGACAAACTTCGATAGTATTGTCTTCCAATATTAGTTTACGTAGCTAAACGCATCCCAACTGTCTTTTATTCGGTCGGTGGAAGATATTTTGAAAAATCATTCAATGCTTGTATCAGCAAGCGCGCTTGCCGCGAGGCGTCAACTATTTTATCTAGTCATTGTAAAACTTACTAAAACGCATACGATTTAAAAGCCTCACTTGCATGGCAAGGTAAATGCCGAGGCGTAGCCGTGCTGTTATAGTGAGCTGACCTGTACGGTGTTTATTGTTGAGTGTAAAGGAGACTTACTGTTAGTATGATTAACAGATAAAACAAAACTTAATAATAAAAAGATTTTGCGGCCTACAATTACAATGGACTTTACGCGTCCGATGTGTTTGGCACATAAGTTTTACATTATAGTTAAATCTACTTGATTCAATAAAAAATAACTGTAAAAAATACTATCGATACAATCGATAGCACTATCGATATTGTAATTAGTTTTCTAGGTCAACTATCGATAGTCAAGCTATCGATAGTTTGACAACACTAGCACAATAAGTTGGTTAATATTGTACGGAACCCTCCGTTTGCGTGTCCGACTCGCATATGGCCGGATTTTTTTATTCGTTAACCCATTGAAATGAAACATACAATAAATGTTAGCCCAAGTTTATCTTGATACACCTCGCTTAAAATGTCTTTCTCGATCTAGGCTTTCTGTATACGAGTACTTTTGAATATTCTGTGGTAAAACGGTGTATCCTCCTCACGATAGGTAGGTACAGTCACCAGCACGTAACTTGGCAAGAATCTTAATTTTTCTTTTTTCTTCAAACTTACTCCCACCAAAACCACAAACAATCACACCTTGCCAAGTTACGTGCCTAAGGGTGTGCCTACACTATACTCTATTTATAAACTGTACCTATCTGATTTCAGGCTCGTTCGTATGTAAACATAATTGAAATACGCAGCTTCATTAAACCGACTTTGGATTGGTTATTGAGTCAACGTTTTGCAAGTGGAAACTTCCCATCATCACTCTCTAGTAACTCCAATGATAGATTGGTTCAATGGTGTCATGGTGCACCTGGATTTGTTCCACTATGTATTTTAGCTAGTCAGGTAATGTTTTTTTAGACTCTTAGTACAATCGCGTATATAAAATCTTGTTTTGTTTTGCTACTCATTAATTTGTCATGAGCTTCAATTTTTTATAATTTGAAAAAATAATTACATAGTATGTATGGATTTTATTACAGTTACTGTCCTCCATACTAGGTAATTCTGTGTCCCCGTCACACTTATTTCGACATAGGTTCCCCTCTTCGAAGAGCAGGTTTCTCTTCGGCAGGGTACGGGTTTGAATACTGAGTTTTTCGCCAAATTGTCAAAACTTGTCGCAAAATATCGGATTATGTCGGTATTATACCTGGTTCAAAATTTATATAGATTCTTAGGTGGACCTTCCGAAACGGACCCATCTTGGCAGGCTCTTAGGTACAAGAATTAATGTAATACATATCTATTTCCCTTACTACACAGAAACTCATACAATTTGATCTCATCTATGTTCCAACTAAATTATAGATTTTTGAGGACGACAAATACATGAGGATTGCCTTGCAATGCGGTGACTTAATATGGCAACGCGGTCTTTGTACAAAAGGATATAGCATTTGCCATGGTGTCAGTGGTAATGCTTATGCATTCATCCAGTTATATCAAGCTACTAAGGTAAATTAACACAATTCTAACTTCCTATGATATGAATGTACTTTGCCATCCGTCGATTTACGGTTACGGAGGGGTGGAGGGGGGGAGGTCAAATATAACAAGGGGAAGTTCCCCCTCCCCATCCCTTCAACACCTGGATTTTCAAAGCAAAAAAATAACCCTGACCTAAAATAACCATGTATGTAGGCCTAGACAAAGTAAATTTCGTTGCGTTTGCGCGAATAGAAACGTTATTAAGTATGAGATTGATAAAAGGATACGCTACATTCTAGCGTAATCAAATTTCAATCCAATAAATATAGTTTCTATTCGCCCAAACGCAACGAAATGTACTTTATCTAGGGGGGCTGATCCCCGCAATTGGGATTTTGAAAAACAAAGAGCTGCCCCCCTAAAAAGGAAGCTAAAGCAATATTGCTAGCGCAATTCATTTTTTCGAATTTACGGCAGATCTTATGCAATTCAATTCCGAATCTTTTATTGAATTGAATTGTATATAATGAGTGACTAGTATACCAAAAAATATTGATATTACATAGGATCTGACGAGAATTCGAAAAAAGAATTGCGTTAGCAATATTGCTTTAGCTTCCTTTTTAGCCCCCTTGTTCGTAACCGGCGGCAATTTGAAACTTTGCGTGGTCTTCTCTTTCTGTAAAAAAAATATGAACTCCCAACTCGACGGATCGCAAATTACAACTTATTTGCGATCCGTCGAGTTGGGAGTTCATATTTTTTATACTAAGTCACTTTAACTGTTTTAACAAGAAGGGCTAAATTAAAACTTAGCCCTTCTTGTTAAAACAGTTAAAGTGACTTAGTATATTTGCTACGATTCTATGGAAAAACTGAAACAATTTCTTTAAAATGGCAGAGGGGCCCTAGAGATATACTTTTATATAACCTTGAATAGGTCAATACGTGGGGCGCACAAAGTATTTAAATATAATTGCTGTTATTTTGTGCGTCGTGTAGAAGCCAGTTCATCTGTATCGGGCGTGTTGCTTCATGGAGTGGTGTGCGGTGGAACGGCCTGGCACGGAACTGCATCATCCCGATCGGCCCGCTTCTTTATTCGAGGGCCTGGTTGGACGGCTCTACTTAGCTGAAGATATTACTCACGTTTTAGATGCTAAATTTCCGGGATTAACTGTGTAAAGTGTACTTATTACTCTTGTTTAAATAAAAACACCAAGAACTCGTTGTAAAAATATTTAATGGATAAATTCTTATACCTACATAATAATAACATATTTACATATTAATATCACCCAGTATAAATTATACTTGCAAATCAACAGACTGTTACTTGCTATCTATTACATAACATTATAGTTTAATGGTCATTACTAATTTCATAAGCTTAGATTCTTTACGGTATTTTTTGTCAATTAGATTATCATATAAGTAAATGCTTATATTTATTATGTATCATCGATACTTAAATCTAGGGCCGTACTAAATACTAGGCAGATGAAGAAAAAATATACAAATTTAGCAAGTAAATAAAAGAAACATGTTTTATTTCAATTATAATATGGAGACTTCTCAGTATAAGTGTATTGCGAACCGGTAGTAGATTAAATTGTGTACCTACTTAACGTTCATAAATGCCTTACCAGGGCCTAAACTGAAATAATCATTAACTCCTTAATTTCGATATAATTTCACTGTTGTAGCCTAGTGTTTAACTCAAGAATTTCTTGATATAAGCGGAAAACGTAAGAATTTCTTATGCGGGTGAAACCACAGTGCGAAAGCATTATTAAAAGTAACCAACCATTTTAGAACATTTGTTTAAAATTGACCATTTTATAAAAACAACCGAATTATTGGAAAAGGTTTAGAATCACCAATGGCGGTGCTTATTATGGATTCGGATTTGGAGATTCTACACATTTATTAAATGCTCACCTATATAAAAGTTTGTTTTCGTTCCACGACCCCAATTTCTTATTTACACCCGTACCCACATAATATGTCGTCACGCGGTACGAGGTCACGTAATGCACCGTATACGAGGCAATTTGTTGACATTTTTCGCCCAATATCATACTTTGTCACACCCCAGATGCTAAACATCGGTGGTGTTGCATCCGAGACGGAAGCAATATTGACAACAACTAGATACCTTGCATTCTTGCCGGAGCCTGAATCGATGACTCGCTCTTTTACTACGTTCTTGTACACTAATTTTGCTCTTGTGTACCATCACATCATCTTGTGTGACAATGCTCAGCGTCCCTTGATTGGGCACTGTTTTGCTGGTAAGGATACACATAAAGATCTCTTTAACTGTACCCTTACCAGACATGTGTCTGTCTTCGCAGAGTCGTTGAATTACAATAGCGATCGTTGAAACTTAAAATGTATGTACACAGGCTCATTGATGCATGATCCAAGATTGATGCATGTTTGAATAATTTTCACAATTGAAATTCTTCTCATTTTTACTACGTCCAACCTTTTCTCTTATGGAAAAAGGCGCCTAGATACACATTTAATATAGAAATAGGTCAATTTTGTAATCATTATATTATTATAGGGTGTAACGGAAAGGGTATACCGGTGATTTTTTTTCCCGCCAGTGAGGACAATTTCTAAACTACAGGTCTTAGAGAAAAACGCTGAAAGGAACTCCGAGCTGAATTTTGAAGAAAATAAAAATGCCATTAAAAAAAGTGTTTTTTCGTTATTTTCAAGAAAAAAAAATCTTTTTCTGCTCTACTTCATAATACGAAGAAAATTATGTATGACAATCTTGGTCACATGTTATCAAAATTGAACTCTATTTTTTTGTCTCTAAGAGCTAATTCTTTATGGCTCAACATAGTGAGGTCCTGCGAGATCTGCTCCACCTTGACGAACTTTACGCAGTATAAAACCATAGTCAAGGAAAATATAAAACAATATTTTGGATAACTTCTAGCAACTTGTGAGAAGATTGTCATACATAATTTTGTTCATATTGTGACGTAGAAGCAGAATTTCCAAATAAATATTCCACATCTCTGAAAATACAATTTTTTTAATAGTAGATTATTAACCAAGGGGATAAAGCAGTGTCTTCTGTCGCGGGTGAAGATTTAAATCGCGAGCGAAGGACTCGAGGTTTACTCCCGAGCGTAGCGAGGGTGTTAAAAACTTAAAACTTACAAATACTCTACTTTTCGTACCATTTCCGAAAAAAATAACACAATAATATGAGATAAGCATTTATTAAAAATAATGACAATTAAAAGTAAAAGTTAACATTCGAAACATTGGTCCAATTATTGATAGAGAGAGTTACATTTTTGTTCGGTACATTTATTGTTGATGAGTTGATTTGCGTATTCCTTTTTCAAAAAGATGTATAATGCTTTATATACAAACTCAATGGTGTAAACACAGATGTAGTTCAGTATATATTTCGGTAAGTATTCCAAAAAATCACAATTCTCCCCCTAGAGGATGAGTGAAATCTAAAATGATAAACTGATTGTTGATATATCAGCCCACAGCCCAAACCGCTGGACCTAGAGATTTGAAATTTTGCACAAAGATACCTTATACAGTGGAGGCATCCACTAAGGAAGGATTTTTGGAAATTCCACCCCTAAGAGGGAGAAATTGGGGATGACGGTTTGTATGCAAGTCCGTCAGTTTTGAAGTTAGGATCTTCAAATTTTGTGTTTAGGCTGACGATTGAAAATTAATGTGTAGTTATCTCAGCGTTTGTGATAATTCCACCTACGAAGGGAGGAAAAGGGGGATGAAGTTGGGTAGGCAAGTTCTTCAATTTCAAAGTAAACTTCACTAAATGTATTATTATACGGTGTAGGCATCCACTAAGGAAGGATTTTTGGAAATTCCACCCCTAAGGGGGTAAAATAAGAGATGAAAGTTTGTATGCAAGTTCGTCAGTTTTGAAGTTAGGATCTTCAAATTTTGTGTTTAGGCTGACGATTGAAAATTAATGTATAGTTATCTCAGCGGTTGTGATAATTCCACCATCGAAGGGAGGAAAAGGGGGATGACGTTGTGTATGCAAGTCCTTCATTTTCAAAGTAAACATCACTAAATTAACTATGAACGTATATCTAAACTAATAGTATGGGACGAAATAACGATGGCGCACAAAAGAGGAGTTGAAGCCTTGAATAGGAGTTTGCAGGACATACGCAATACTAAAAATATAATAGGTGGTGTAACGGTGTTGCTGGCCGGTGATTTTCGCCAGACTTTACCGATAGTGCCCAAAGGAACGCGCGCAGATGAGATCAAAGCATGCATCAAGAGATCTGTTCTTATGGCCTTCAATTGACGTGCTGAAGCTTACTCGAAACATGAGAGTACATCTCAGAGGTGAAGTTTCTGCCGGTAGATTTTCAGATCTCCTAAAAATCGGGAACGGAAACTTTCCACAAATAGATGGGCTGATACAAATACCAGATGAGTTAAGTACTGAGTACTGTGGTATCAACAGTTGAGGAACTTATGGACAAAATTTATCCTAATGTTAAAAATATTAACAATATTAACACAAACCGATGGAGTGGTTATGCGAGAGAGCCATTTTGACTCCCAAAAACGACCAAGCCGCTGCCATCAACGAAATGTTGATAAATTAATTCGAAGGTGATGAAATAGTTTATAATTCTGTTGACACCATGGTCAATATGGAGTAAACTATCCTGTTGAATTTTTAAACTCTCTAAATCCGCCGGGTCTTTCGTGTCATAGGCTTATGTTGCGTGTAGGTTCCCCTGTCATGTTGCTTAGAAATATACGGCCTCCAAAATTGTGCAATGGAACTAGACTCCAAGTAACAGCTCTCCGCCGAAATGTTATTGAGCCCAAAATACTAACTGGATCTGCCTGGATCAATGGTATACGCGGCACGAATACTGTCTCTGTATTCGTAACGCATATACCATTGATCCCAAATGACCTTCCGTTTGAATTTAAAAGATTGCAGTTCCCAATAAAGGTTTGTTTCGCGATGACTATTAAAAAATCACAGCGACAAACTCTGAAATATGATGGAGTTGATTTGCGGTAGGACTCCCTGCCAGCAGTCGTGTCGGCGATGCTGAGCGGGGATACGGCGTGGAGGGCCGTGGCCTCCTTCTGTGAGACCGTAATGGTCCAGAAGGAGGCGGCTGAGCGGGATCGGGAGAGAGCCGATCCCGCCCGGAGACGATGCCGCCGAGGCACGGCCGTGCCTCGTGGCGGCCCTCCTGCCCTGTAGCTGGGGCTTCGAATCACAGCTACGGTGTTCCCCTGCCTGTCGTAAAAGGCGACTAAACGGGGACCTTCGGGGTCGTGGGCAATCGGGGCGGGGGCCCTGAACGCCCAGAAGCGCGTCAAATGCTACAACTGGCTTATCTCAAAGCAATCTATGGCCTAGTTTAGGACTTCATTACTTGTGGTTTATTACTTTTATTTTATTTTAAATTTATTCCAATCATATAATATATTATTGTATATTGAATGCAGACTCATCATTTAATGTCAGGCTAGTGCAGAATATCAGCGGTTGTGCGATATGCCTATCCACAGCCATGGCTGAGCACTAGACCTTTTTGTCTCTGCTTTTATTTATTACTTTTTACTTTTGTTTTATTATGTTATTTTTAAGTTGGAGACAAATAAACGTTCATTTATTTATTTATTTATTTAACTGACCGTGGGAGTAAGTCCTTTTTTTTTTTTTTTTCGGACTTGTACTGGCTAAAACCCCACGGTGGTCGCCATCTGCGCTATAGAGAGGGGGGCGGGCTCTCGTGTTGAACGCGTACCTGCTCACCCCTCCAAGCGCGGCGCTTTGATAGCTCGTCCCGGGGGAAGTCTGACACCTCCCCCCAGCACCCTCGCTGTGCTATCGCACGATGAGTCGTGACCACATCGACTCATCGTCCTCCTTCGT
Source organism: Polyploca ridens (assembly GCA_951394255.1). Taxonomy (NCBI): domain Eukaryota; kingdom Metazoa; phylum Arthropoda; class Insecta; order Lepidoptera; family Drepanidae; genus Polyploca; species Polyploca ridens. The sequence continues at coordinate 9,309,920 of OX596247.1, forward strand.
GGCATGCTTACCTACGTGTAAGCTCTCAATCTACCTGAACTTGTTTTGTTAAATATCACACTTAGTTGCGGGCAATAGCCATGAATAAAAAAGCTCTATATTATTACAATGATTTATATCTAGAAAAGAAATACTCTACGCGGACGAAGTCGCGGGCACAAGCTAGTTCAGTACAATTTTCTTTCCCTGTTTTTAACAGATTAAAAATGACTATTGTTATGTTCGCTTTTTGTGGCATAGAATGTCACTTTTTTGAGCAAGTGGTACGAAAAATAAATTTTAATGGCATTTCTATTTTCTTCAAAATTAAGCTCGGGGTTCCTTTCAGCGTTTTTCTCAAAGACCTGTAGTTCAGAAGTTGCCCACATACGCTAGAAAAAAAAAACATCTGTATACATCCGAAGGGGGTGAAGACTACATCAGGTACAGACTCTATAAAAAGTTTCAGCACAAAATAAATTACTCAATATTTCAAACCTATATTTGAATACAAGTTTATTGAATTAAAATCATAACCAACATGTCACCGGTCAATGAGGGTCATTATCATTTTGCGTCCCTTGCTAATATTAATATAAAATGTTCTCTTCCACGATTTGTGCGCCTAGCACCAAAAAAGTGGATTATTGTAATGTATATATACACTTTCCTTTACACTTATACACAATCTACGTACAATATTACCATTATTATGGTTTAAAAAACTACCCTACGGGTTATCGGCCTCAACGGCTAATACGCTGAACTAGATCGAGTCCCAGTATGAGTTCACTAAAATTATCATATCTTGATTATTTAACTAAACGGCGCGCGACTTATACAGGTGTGGTTTTATATTCCTATCAAGGCAAAATTATGGTGGGTATGCAAAACAACGCCTGTATAAAACTCGACGGCTATACCAATAGGGTTTTTTTTTGTTTTTCTCATTAATATTTTTAATATAGAAAAGATACCTATTAAAATATACTCTAAAATAAAAAAGAGCCATATGTAATTTTATTCTACTAATATTAATATTATAAATGCGATAGTGTTTGTTGGTTTGTTCTCCATTCACTCTAGGCAACGGACCGACGTGGTTTTTGCATAGAGATAAGGTATGGGCATGACAGTAACATAGGCTACTTTTAGCCTGAGAACGTTTCCATTATAACAACCTCTCAATCGGTAAAAATATTACAACAGGTTTGCACTAAACATGCAAACGTATATCAGAACATGTTATCAGAAAACCGCTATATTGAACCGGTTTCAAAGTGTAAACAACGCAACATAGTACCTAATGTAATAGACCCGCTGGTTTAAAGCATAGTTTTTTGGCTCAGATTGTGACATTTGCATTATTTTGGGTTGGCACTCAGCTTTAATTTATAAAACCAACAATAACGTTATTCAATAACTCCATAAATTAAGTACCTAAGTGCAAAGAAATTAATGTGGCTCTTATTTTATTTTGAGTCGAATAGATTAAAGTAGCAGGATAAAAGCTGCTATTTTTGTACCCCAGTTGCAAAATAAAGTGCATAAGCTGTATTATTCGTCAGAGTAGAGCGGCGCCGGCCTCCGCGCGGGTGTGCGGCAGCGCGGGTCCGGCACGCCACACGTTCTCCTGCCACATCGAGTCACATCACAACAATGCTTACTCTGTCATATTCATTGCATCAGCTAGTACAATTTAATTGCATTAGGGTCAGTTTACACCGAAACGAGATGCGACGCGACGATGCTTGAAGAGGCCAATTGTATCACAATGGCCTGTCGCACTGCGCAGCGCTCGAGGTGTAGCGGGACGCCGCGGTACGTACTCTGATCTTCTCATTGAAATGTGTATCTTTTTGGGTAGTAAATAAATTCTATTTGTATTAAAAATTACGCGCCGCGTCGCGTCGTGGTCTGGTGTGAGCTGACCCTTAGATATAGGCAATAGGCAAGGTAATAAACTGAGGTTTGGGACTGTTATAGTTGCTTTAGATAGGAACCGGTACGGTACTGAACGGAGGGTTAGCATGTTGCTGATAAAGTAATCTCAACGCGATGTTAATACCAATATTACCAATTTAGTAAATTAAGTAAGTGCAAAATTTGCTGTATGACATTCAACCCATAAATGAAGCTTGTGATTATACAATTCCTTTATGATTAATTCGTTCTGGTAGTAGGATAAAGGGCGATACCGAGACTCGACATTGAGCTAGTTATTGTTTCTTTTTTGAATGCCATGCCAAATGCTTGTGTATTTTGCCAATGTCAAGTTATGTTATAAGTTCTAGTCAGTCACAATAAATTACTTTCACAAAATCCTCATTGTCCGTCCATAAGTCATGTTTTATTAGAATGGCAGTTATTGTACCTACTAAAAATGTTCACGGACTTTTTGAGACACCTTGAAAAATCACGATACACTTAATCCATTTCACTGCACTGGTGCACATGGATTGATCTTTATTTATAAAATACTATCGATAATATGAAATAATACTGAAAATTCACGGATTTATGAAAATAAAACGAAAACGCAACGTCATTTTAAAAGTTCCCCCCAAAAAGTCCATAGAGCTAGTTGAAGTGTAGTGTTACAGGTCGGTAACAAAGCTGGCACGTTCACAGTACTCACACATATACAATTTCATGATACAGTATGTATTATTACATTATTGTTTCTAATTATAGTCTGATTTTTCATTCCGTTGACTAAGATCCGATCGAACTTTTTTCTTTTATTTTTTTAATGTTGCAAACGTACTCCACGTTAGTGGAGTGTGTTTATGGCTCACTCATTATACTGTTTTCAGGATTAGAAGATATCGGTGACAGTTCACATTTTCCGGTTCACTCATACTACTTGCGAGTAACTAATATATTTTAATTTCCATTTTATATCATTGCAAAAATACAATATATATCGCTATACATAACTAAGAAATAATTTCAGCACATTAATATAGCTTAATAATTTAAAAAATTAAGAAATAGGATATCCTTAAAATACTTGCTGCATGAAACCGAACATTTACCTATAGTGATTGACAATGCTTGAACGACAGGGAAATTCAAAAAAGTATCGATATATGTTATATCGTTTATTTTTGAATAGGTTTATCAATATCGAAATATTTTTAATTACCAAAAAATTTCGATATATCGGTACGATATCAATTAACAAATATAATTTCTCATAAATCCTGTAATAATTATCTGAAATTAAGAACAACGATAATATACTGTACAGTATGATACATGTGTGCAAAGTTGGTAATTACACACGAGGCGGTATTAAGCAGTAAGACAGTATGAGGAAATACAATTTGGAAAATAAAAGCACTAAAATGAAAATCGATTAGACTTTCTTTATTAACTTTCTCGATACAACAAAAAAATCGATTGGATATCGTTAAGGCGCATGACTAATAATTGTCAAAAGTGAACTGTCACCGATATCTTCTAATCCTGAAAACAGTATAGTGATTAACAGAGCCATTGTTGTGACGCGTACTTATATGGAAATCCTTCCAGTTCTCAGAATTCCAATACATCTGAGGTCAGGGAGGGTTTACGATAGTTGATTTCAGTATTTCGATTTTAAATGCTACCCTGATTTTGGTTCTGAGCTGCGGTAGGGATTACACACTATAAATACACTTAGAAAGGTTTTAACCCATTTGGACCAAATACAAACTAGTAGGAAAACTCTGAAAAAAACTTTATTGAAGTAACTATTGGAGGCTAGTAAGACATTTTATAAAGAAAAAATAAAATAACTTCCTTGTGTATTAAAAATTGCCGTCCTCAAATGGGGCCAATGGGCTTACGTGTGGTATTTTTCAAAACAGCTTTTTTCTATGCACAATGTTTTGATGCATTTTTTAGATTGCCAACATGCTTTATTGTGGCTTTTGTTTCATCGTAGCTGTCTTGGCAGCTTCTGGGGGATGTGTCCAACACCATCTAGTCTCATACTTGGCTCCACTGAAGAATGTTTACGACCCCTTCCATCGGATTTTTCAGCACCTACACTCCTCAAATAAAATAGGGCGATACTTCGGCGAAACTGGAGCTGGTCTAGTTTATCTTCAGCGGTTAAGACATGGAGATGCCAAGCATTAGCTATAACCAAATTCAGATTGTAGGTAAACAGAACCCATGACAAATTTTTGCCTCGTATAGCTGTTCTGTATACTGCGATTGACTGGTCAGCTGGATCAACTCCACCCATGTTTTTGTCGAAGTTCTGGAAGGCAAAAGGGATGTCCACGTCTACCTTTCTTCCTTCTGCAGAGCTCCATCTTTTTACCTTACCAAGTGTGTAAACAAAGTCGTAGTTAGTACCCACTGTACAAACACTGTTGTCAAGCCATCGCACGAACAAAATTTGATTGGCTGTATCGAATCGGTAATCAAATTCTGCTCGGTTCTTCTTTTTCATGTCCTTGAAAGATACTAGTGAGCATTTCTTCGTCCTATTTTCCCTCACAGTGCCAGTTGCACGATAACCAGCTTCACGCAGATCTCGCAGCAATGCGTGACTGGTAAAAAAAGTTGTCAAAATATGTATACGATATGCTTATGCGGAACGGCGGCGCCGGGCGGTAGCTTTTTCCAACAAGCCCTTACCACTTTTGATCCCAAAGGCTCATTACTGCGTTCCCTCTGCTGATTTAGCACAATATACATCGAAGGCATAACAATAACCATCAGCACCTGCAATCATCCAGTTTTTATACGCAAATCCTACGGGCTTGCCTCTTATGAACTATTTCGTAAACAACATCTGAGTCATCCTCTTCATTCAAAATGTTTTCAATAGCTTCTTCGAGTCCTCGACAGTCATTTGTAACATCAAACGAGCGCGTAGTCATTTTTCAAGCCGAAACTAACTCTACGAATAAAAAACAATAAAATATAGCAATCAGCCCACTGAACCCATTCGAGGACACCATACTAAAATACCTCCCCTTATAGTAAAATCTTGGAAAATAATTGATATAATAGCATTTTCTACTAGTAGAAACTATGGACAAGTGAAAAAAAAAAAAAAAAAAAGATAAATAACATTGTAATTGTAAAAAAAAATGATTTTCCTTTGGTCAATCACGTATTTGTTCAATGAAGTAAATAAATTCACTTATTTCATCCAGTCAATCCAATAAATCACTGAGCTATAATTTGTTTTAAGAAGTCACACTCTTTGGTATTACAAATTCGCATGCAAATAAGAGATAGCTATAATAAGTTTAAAAATGGGGGCACTAAAAGAAGTGGCTCCAAATGGGGACAGCGGGCTTAAATGGGATCCCTGCCGTGATACAGGTCTTTGCGGACGGACATGTGATACGGGGACGAATATTTTGAAGGAATAAAAGATCGATTAGGTAGATATTTAATTACATAATATTATAATTAACTATAATAACTAGTGGTAACGGAAATAAAGTGCAAAAATAATGTTAAGTACATCAGGTACCTATTATTAAATTATTGAGCATTAGGAACATTTTCTTTGCAATAGTATGAATCTTTTTAACAGGTTTTCCAGAAGAAATTAGGTTGAGTGACTTTTTGCCCACACCTTTATTCTTACGTACGTCTGCTTATAGGTAGAAGTCGGTTGCACCTTTATTTTGCGAGTTATTCTTCGCAGTCATTTTATTCAGTACCTATGAACTCGTGAACTTGTTCAGATGTTTAGCTGGAATCTTATTATGTCATACGTTTTATACAAGTTAAGGAAGTAAAATTGCGATTGATACCTAGAATGTCACATCTTCGAAAACGCATTATGATATTTTTACAAAGACTCATCAAATTCATTAAAAAAAAAATGGTACTTGATGATCTTCAGGATCAGAAACAGAAGCTGAACTTAGATAGGTCGTCAGTAACGGAACTAACTAATTTTAATCAAAACAAGTAAACAAACCCCGGAACGATTATGCGATATAGCTCTCTTTGTGACACGCGTTCTGAAACCGGGGAGCACTACGCATTAATTCCTCCCGCGACTCAGATCCAAATCGATAGTATATATAGAATCTAATAGGATAGAATCTAAAACGCAGGAAATATATAGGTATATTTCCTGCGTTTTAGATTCTGAATAGTGGAAGTTTTTTATAAATTTTTTCTTGAAATATACTCCGAAATTAATACCCGAGCTCAGATCGTACTCAGATCTGAATAATGGAATGGTTTGCATTAACTTTTCTTTGAAATTATACTTGAAAGCCTCCCGCATCTCAGAGTAGGTGCTGAGTACTGTTTTGTCACTGTTGTGACACGACTCC